>SZWC01013777.1:28274-54507 GCA_023375785.1 Penium margaritaceum
ACTCACACACGACCTAGAGAGCTAGAGAATGCTCTCATGGCACACTCCTAGTGGTCACATAACCCACAAACCCATGGAGAATCGCCATGTGTCCATGGCTAGCACACAAGGATCTCACCTCACCTAAAATGTAAGGAGAGGTACCTTTTTCCTAGTCAGCACACTCTGACAAGGCAATCCTAAGACCAAGGACCTTTTTGGATATTTCTCCCATCAGGTCTTGATCCTGGACCTCTTGCCTTTTTCTTTTCTCAGGCTAAGGCATGGAGTCATCACCCATGCCCACCCAGACATCGACGGTCCATGACCCCCGAAAACTTCGAAAATTCATATCTCCCAATCCGACCGTTGGATCGGCCTCAAACTTGGACCGTAGACATTTTTCCACCTGATCTTTCCAATGGTGAAGTTGGATTGGCGATCGGAGCAGGCATCTGGTACTTTCCTGGAACTTGCTCTTGTGGACTTGAAACTGAGCCAGATGGCTCCTTTCTCAACAAAGATGTGCCAGATGGAAACTTTACTAGTTCAAGATTCATTATTCCCTTTGTAATTTGATTAAACAATATCAAACTTTCTTAACGTTGATGTTCCATAATCTCTTTGTGCTAAGAAATTTTTTAAAACATTTCAACCTTCACATTTTACAGAATTGCAGCAACACTTGATCTTAAGAAAACTTAACCTATTTAATCTCACCATCAAAAGATACATCCTCTAAGGTTTTTCACTATCGTCCATGCATTCTCTTCTTAAAAAAGAACAAAAGAGGATTACACTCCATTATTAATCTCACATGGTTAACAATTCACATACAACAATGTGAAATGTATGATAACTTGCATGTACATCCTATAACCCTTTTTCTAAAAAAATCAAAATCATACCGAAAAGAAATGTAAATAATAAAGTATAATAAAAATTCTACTGATGAACATTGTAAAGCATATATGGTAATGCACAACATCCTCTGATAACCCAAGACCCCATGAATGGTCATCAACTATGAACCTCTTGTTTTTTTCCCGTTCTCTTTAGTTCCTATGAGTTTAAATAAAGGTTGAATAATGATGCATTAAATCTTACATTAAAATGTTATTGGACATTAAATAATTTATAATTGAATCATTTAAGATACTTTTAATCATTCAAATACCAAGATGAAAACTAATATACATCATTGATCAACTGATTTTTTTCTACATCATTTTTTCTTACAAAGAAAAATTGTTTCAAAATGATTGAGGATCGATTTAATTGTAATGAAACTCCTTCACAATACTTTTCTTGAACTTGTATCATTTTCAAATAGTTTTCTATTTTTATTCATTATACATGTTTATCCTTTCATATATGGTCAGGTAGAAACATCCATGACACAATTTTTGTTCTAAAATTTTCCAAGTTGCATGAATGTTTTGTATACCATCTCAAAACCATTCATGTAAAAATCCTCATCTACCAACTAATGTAGTAATACTTTTGGACTCATCAACAAGGTAACCAATTTTCTAGTTTGGCTAAATGACTCATATCACGCCTTATGTTTAGAAAATCTTTGCATGGTACAAAAACAGGCAAGTGGCTTGTCTTCTTATCTGGAAGAATCTCCCCACAATAATGCAAAATGTATTGGAAACAACATAATAAAACCATCCATGTTTTGTATCATGAGTTTTTCTTTACATCCATCCCTTAAAACATATTGTTTGAAGGATCAAGTTACGCCCTTCAAAGCTACATACGAATGTAATTGTCAGAATTCTATAATCACTGAACTTATGTGGAAAAGGGTGATTTGACACGTCATTTTGGCATGCATATTATATCCGATGGAGCTAAACTACACGATGACGTGATGTGAACTACATGAATGGGTGTCAAAGTCCACATATTCCAAAATGAAAATTCTATGATGTATGATGTATTTGAAAGAACGTTTTCAAGAAAATTCAACACAAACGTTTCTATTGCATCATTTGGTATAGTTGTTAAATTGTGTGGGTTCAGAAATTTCATCAGATAAGTCAAAGCAATAAATATATGTGAAATATGACGAACCTCTTATATTTCTTCTTGATCAAAAACGTGGATACCTCAAACAAGGACAATTTGAAAACTCTCAAATCATGAATCCATATGTTACATTTTATCTAAAGACAACCAACAATAACAACCAATATAGCTCAAAAACAGTTCCTTAAGGGTTGATTTTCTTATATTAGAACTCAAATTCTTAGCCAAGTCTTGTTGCCAAATTGTTAAACACATGAACATAAGCTAATACAATTATGATGGACTTCTTTTCTTTCAACCGATTGCTACAAACTTCGTTAACAAATCTATTCCATCATGCTTAAGTTTTGTTTTTACATCAAACTAATACAAGCACTTATCATAAATCACTTCAATGTTTTTAATGTATTCTCATGACAAGTTAAAAATCTATCTTCGACCTCATTATGTCTTTGTGGAATACAAAATCTTTCATGAAACGTGATTTTTTCATAAAGACTCTATGAACATCACTAGCTTAGATATCCATGTAACGCTTACAAAATACCATGTTTGAAAATGCTCTTCATTCCTTCTTTCAACAAAACATGTTGTTCTTTTCATGTCCATTCAGGAACAATTTGGTCCTTTGTATGCATTTAAATGAACATGGTTTGCACTTTTTTCATGGTTGTTTCATAATGTAAGAAATTCCTTCTTACAATCTCATAAGTTATTTCTATGTAAGCTTTAAGATTATTGAACAAATTTCTTTTTTTTAATGCATTTCGTGATTAATATTAACATCATGAGGTTGATTTCATAAGCTTCAAGCATTGAGGTCGTACTCATGCGTTGGTTTCAGACGTTCCTTTCTCATTAAGAGGAAATTTTTGTCTTAGTTTGCTATTTCAGTGGGTGATCATGAAATATTCTTGTTTTGAGCTCAAAAACTACATGGTCTCTTTATTTTATTTGTTCCTTATTGTTAAGGTCGAATAGAAGAAACGAGGTTGGTAAGTGTCGCAATGTGCTTTCTTACCTGCCTTATTTTGAAATGTCCATTATCTTCATTTCACTCTAGAGGAAGCTTTTTGTTTTCCATCAATGAAGTATACCTCCATAAGTGTTAGACAAGTATGGTAATGTAGATGCATCAAACACACACCTTTATAAAGAGCATACTAGTTACTTTTGTTGAGATTTACCAGTCAAAGTGGTCGAGTTCTCAATAAATGGCCTAATGTCTTTTAAGAATTTTTTCCGAAAGTTGAAGTTTATGTCCTCACAAGAGAGAAAGAGAGAGATGAGTGCCACTCACTTACGGCATATGACCCTTCAACCGTGAGTGGCCCTTCAACTTCTTCTAGACCCTTCACCTTCCCACATACCCTCCGGCTACCATGACAGGTTGTGAAACTACAGAGGAGCTTGTGCAACCACTTAGGTAGTATTGTAACCACCCAGGTGGTTATGCAACCACCCTTGAGGTTACATAACTCCTTGCAACCTCGTAGCCAGGAGCATCCGAAGGGGGAACTACCTTGAGACTTCTGAAGAAACCATGAAGTCACGCAGTTAGCATGCCTTTAGGTATCAACAAAAGCAGCTGTGCATCTAGAACTACAAGCTCTTCCACCCAAATCACCAAATGTTCCATCTAGCACTTGGACCTTCTATGATGTGTAGCATACATAATCACTGAGTTTCCTTAATGAGAAATCATTCAACGCGGAAATCCTATGGTTCAAAAAGAATCCAAGTCCTATGTTTAATACTTGATTTGCTACTTGGCCTATACAAGTACGGTATCAACCAGCACTACTCATATTGTTTTTAGACTTGTGGTGAGTGAGTTGTGTGCATTCAAGTCCTTGTCCATACATCTCCAAGTGATGAATGTGTATGAGTATGTATTGACTACTTTTATGTGCTAAATCTTGTGTTTGAATGTGCTTTCACCCATAAATGTTCAGTTTGCTTGACATGGTATCAATGCAAGGTGACAAGTTGTGACCAACAACAACACAAACATGAAATGCATGTACCATGGATGAAGTGGAGGACTTCAGATGCCTACGGTAGTTGGCATTCATGCAAGGAATGCAACACAGTCAAGAGTAGAAACAAGCACAAATATGAACACTCACCACACAATATACAAATAAAATGGAAGTAATCCACCTAGATTTTAAAGGTCACATAACCTAACTTTAGGAAAACGCTCAACCATCAAATGTAAGATGCACACAATTGTGGACCGCATGAGAGTCTATGACGTAAGCAAGCCAAAGAGAACAAGACTACAATGAGGCAACAAGCACAATAGATAGTCTCTCAGCTACAAGAAGAGGGTCAAACTCTCATCAATAACTTGATGTAACAATAGGCACAACTAGTAGCTCCAGTAAACCCTTTTCTAACTAAGTAGTTCATCCTACATAAGCTAAGACTGTAGTCGCTTAGCATATTACGTGCAACTCGTTTGCACCTATCTGTGGGATAAACCTCTTGCCTTTAGGTTCCGGTTCCTCAAACATTGTTCACATGCAAGCCATCTTCAACACCCGACAACCAAAGAAAATCAACAAAGAGAAGTTTGAGAGTGAAGAATTCTCCCAACTTTGAAGTATGAACCTGACCACAAAAACCCTGGAATTTCTCCAACAGGCCATGTAGACCCCTTACCCTTGAAACCAACAAGATTTCCTCAAATTATTCAGCTACTACAACTTCAAGGCATACTTAGTCCTCCTCAAAAGCATGGTACCATGCATCCAGTAAGATCTCTGCATGTTCAAAGACACAACGGCACCGTTGTACTCAGCATGGTAGAGCATTAAGCACCAATACCGAACCGACAACTTTACCTACAAATCTTACCTCCTTACAAAACTTTCTCACATTCACACAAGCCAGTTCAATGGCAACATTCATGCATATATCAACATAGCAAATGGTATCTCTTGCCATCTTGTTTTCACAAACTCACCACTACCAAAATCCCTCTTTTTATCCTACATCATGAATGGCCTTAGCAGAAAGTGAAGAAACATGAAGTGGATTCTCCGCTACATACAGCTTCACCTCCACAATGAAAACTTTGCCCGCACAATGTTACTTCAAGAAAAATGTGACAAGCACTTGGAACAACACCATGAGTATACACTCTTCAACTTTGCTCAGCATGGCTCTAAGATGTCCTCACAAATGATGAACAATTTGTAGTCCGCTAAAAGTTCGTCACCTAGAGTTAGAGAATGATGTCATCATCAAATCCCTACAAAACATTAGTGAACAGAAAAACCCTCATCTTTGACCTCCAGACCTTCAAGTTAAAACCTATAATCACGTGCAAAGGTGAAGTTGAAAGGACATATTGAGAAACATTGCGGGATGCGAAAACGACATCAGCAAGAGAAAGTGCATTAAATCATCTAGGCTTATACTGTGCAACAAGGCACACTGAGAAAACAACAAGCCCTCAAAGTCATAAGGAAGGACGAGCCGTAGATGGACAAGCAAAGGGATAAAGACAATTCAAACAACACCTATGAGGCAACAGATGAAGTGGGCAAAAAGAATGACTTCCTCTGCTACGTAAACCTTTGTGAAGCTAAAAAGAAATGGCATGGACGACATCCAAACATACTTTACTTGGATAGCAAAAACAATGTACGCATCTAACATGACGCTAACAACCAACACAATGTCACGCCATACCTTACAAGTTCTACGATGATTGTGGGGAACATAGCACAATGTCCAATTAATGGCATCCAACTTCTCAATGCTTGTGCACACAACAACATTGAAATCAATATCCGTCATGTGCTTTATGTCCTTGCCATCTCCACAAACCTCATCTCCATGGGTAAACTCATGATGAACGGATTTAACTTCACCACAACAGACATGGAGATCTTCATTAGCGTAGTCAAAAGCAATAACATAGCAAAGGGAGAATTGGAGACCAACCACGTGATATCACTTCAGCTTTAGCCTTTTGTCTCAACAAGCAATCGCAACGGTTTGAAGCCTCTCACCACAAAATTTGGCAACATTGGAATGTTGGCATCTTCACCATTGACATATCAATGATCACTAGCTCCAACTACTTGTCTCAAACAAACCCTTCGATTGCTACACCATTCTCAAGGATGATCAACGTCATTTGTGTGAACTTAGCATAGGTCAAACCTGGCGCAAAAATCATTCCCTTAGAAAAAAAACTGACATTTTAGACATGCTACACCTTGTCAACATGAACATGTGTGGATCCTTTTGCCAAATCCTCATCTGAACACAAGAATTTTGTGATCTTAAAAAACAATGCCACAAAGTACATGTCAAAATATCCTCTCATAAAACGCAACTTGATCGTAGAAACCTACCACAAGAAAAACGCAAAGCCATGACCAAGCTCCATATTCTTTGCTTAGACAATTCGTGTTCTTGAAGTAACAACTTTGTCGCTATACTCAAGGAGAAAGGCATCAAACAAAAAAAATCCACACCCCACACTGCGTACCAGAATAATGTGGTAGAACAAACAATTTTACGCTTAAGAGATAATGAAAGTTATGCTACTCTCATCATGGTTTCTAGATTCATAGTGTCCAATAGGACTCCGACATTAAAGTGGGATCAAAATCGACAACCAACAACAAATCTCCCAATGGTACAACTCCATACGGAGGGTAGCATAGCAAAAGGTCCAACATATGTTGCACTGTACTCCGTTCATAAAGAATAATGATAGAAGCTTGATGCGAAGGCTGTATGAGGAATCTATCTTTGTAGCGGTAAAATGCAAAAGGTATGGGTCTTCTACGACATCACAACCTGCCAATGCATTAACATTCACGATGTCGTTTTCTACAAGAACCTCACTTACAAAACTTGAACACTGACAAAAGTGAAGATGCCAGAGACAACTAATAAGCATAAAACCAATTCTTGTCAGAGATTGAGAAATCTGAACTAAATGAGAAAGAGCTATGGCAGACGCTTGATAAGGAAGATGATGCGATGGAAACCATTGTGATGCACAATGACAACCATAACTTTGCACTATACAAGAAACATGATGAAGGAGACAACCAAATGGGTGATCCTTTCATCGAGGAGGTTGAGAATTAGATCAATGTGAGGGCATTCAGTGAATCCTCCATAATTTTGCACAATATGGACGTCCATACTTTGAGAACCTCGTGTAGTAAAAGACTCTTGTGCCAACACCAACATCATCACACATGCTTTCTCTCCAACACTTGTGCTTATGTAAAAACAGCCAACAACCTACCTCCTAAACCTTCCAATATCATCGAGGCTTCTTTGGCCCTCATGCCATAAGAAGGATGTGTGCCTTTGTCGCTAAGTACAATAGTCTCATCACACACTGAACGTGGGAACTCCAACTTCCCACAAGGGAGTGGACGTTGTGAGTAAAATGGGTCTTTTGAGTGAAACTAAAGGAGAAGGAAGCCATAATAAGTTCAAAAGTCGTAATGGCCTCATGTAGATACCAAAAAAGTACTTCTTTGACACATACACTCAAGTGAGTTGGTACATTGCAGCGTAAATGATGCTCTCCTTTGCAAGAATAAATGATTTGAAGATTGAATTGCATGACGTCAACACCGCATTTTCCAATGGCATAATGGACACAACATTTCACATGAAGTAGCCAGAGGGATGTGATGATGGTAGAACATGATTTTACAAGCTTGTCAAAACCCTTTATGAGCTGAAGGACATTCCCTTCCTCAGGTACTACAAACAACAAAACATCCTTGACAAATTCATCGTCATAACTTCATCCTATGAAAACTGCCTCTTTCTACATAAGGACTCATCAACATCATCACAAGGCTCCTATGCCCTCATTCACATCAAAAACATCCTCAACTTGTGACGTAGCAATAACCTTACAATGACAACAACGAAGGCAATGATAGCATCCATTAACATCAATGTCATGTCACACGTGACGTTTCACCTGGGAATGAACATGAATTGCAATCGTGTGGCACACACTATTAGTCTCGAGAAGCAAACATACTCTGAGAAAATCCTGAAACGTTTCAACATTGCTAATAACACCTACAACATTTTACAATCACTACAACCACTTCACCCACACCAAATCAACCAAAGACCTATGGATAAAATAACTTATCTCTACTGCATCACATCCCTTCTACATCCAACAAGTTGTACTCCACGCGATCTGAAGTTCATAAATAGCCGTCTAGCTTCCAATAGAAAAACTCATCTCTAGAGAACATGCAAGGAGCTGACTCGTGCCATACGATACATCAAAGTGACATCTACGTTACGACTCCTTTCCGTTATCTACACTTCTTTGCAATGCATTCCTAAAGTAACGCTAAATCGAGCGGACACCTTGATCATCACCACAGCATTAGACGCTTCATTTTGCTATAAGAAAGCACACCAATCTCTTGGTCTGCGAGAGGCAAATTCATGTCACACTCAAGAACACTGTGGTAAACTATGAGGCCACCACAAAAGCATCGCAAAAAATCACCTTAGTGCACAACCTCCTCAAAGAGATTAGTTTTTTTCAAAAGGGACATACGTCCCTGTTTTTGGACAACCAATCTATAATCATCCTTACCAACTCAACAAATTTCAATAATCTCATCAAATATGTCATCATTAAGAAACATAAGATTTGTTTCAAATCATTTGGTGACATGGACAATCTTCTCTTCATTTGCAGAGAGAAGTAAGTTGAAGATCTTCTAAGAAAAAGCATCCACAGAGAAAAAACATGCTCTTTACATCAGAGTTACTAGAATTTATGGAGAAGGGACACCAATCTTCATTGCATTGCTCATTTATGCTAGAAGAACCGATACACTGCTTTTCGGATTCGGAGCTCATATGATGGGTGAACTTATAGGCCGATCACCTCCTCCAAACTTGGTATCTCAAGTCTTGGGCATACTTGACATCACTCACGAGAGGGATTGCCTTATCCATCTCAAAAAACATTTTGCAACCCTTTATGACATTACAATTTTTCCCAAAAACCTCATCATGGGAGTTTAAATGATGAGAGTGGACATCACAACTCATAATGGAGTTGTGGAGAGATAAGACAACTGAGGCACAATTTGTCACATTTTTGGTGGAGTTGGGATCTTCTCCTCAGCCTCTTTGTGCCTCTAAAGTTGCATGGGCAACTCCAACGTTTACTATTTTGGACGTTTTTGCTAACCCCCTATTGCCTTATGCACAAACACATTAAAAAAACTATTAGAGGTGGTTTTCCACCTAAGTGGTAATGCTTAAGCTGCAAAGAATTGGCTTAGGGCGTTTCTATAAACTTCACAAGTGAGCGAGTCTAAAAAACCATCGTTATTGCTCTTAACGTAGTCTAGGATTGTTTAACCTATGTGGCGCATTGTACAATGCACCCTAGAAAACTAATGGTGGAAGCAACGGCCAAAGGCGCAGTCTAACCACCTTGGATGCTCGCGAACGACAGCCTTAATCGACGGGAGGGTGACTTGCAACTATCTGTTGGCTCGCGCATGGTTGTCTCATTACTCAATCATCGCGCGACCCCCTCTTATTTCTGAGGAAACTACAAACTTTGTACCTCCAACGGAAGTCATGAGATTTATACTATCTGCTTGGTCTTCAAAATAAGAGGTTGGGGATGGCCCATTTTATCTTTCCCACACCCTTCTAGTGCACATCAAGGGCATATGTAAGGCTCTTATTTGAGAGCCATGACCATACGCTCTTCACCACATCACTTTGTTCATAAATCATTCTTCATTTTACGTAATGACTACAAGAATTCCCTTCTCTTCTCTAATTGACGCTTCTTATGCCAAACACATGGAAACCCCCAATTATACCTCATCTAGAGCGTTTGTCGAGTGGGAAACCCCTCCACCATGTGTGATCAAAGTGTTCTTGACAACCTCATCCTCCCATCCTTCCGACCAACTCTCTAAACTTCCTCCATTTTGCCTTCCCACATCGACCCCAACCTAAACAACATCCTCTTCCTCGCCGTGATAATGGCATCAATTTTCTAAGCCTTTGACTGTATCAACCATCGTTGACTTAGGGGTGTTGAGATTTACTAGTCTTGGTGGCCGGGTTCTCGTCAAAAGAGCTTAAAATCCAACAAGGAATGTCTTCCAGGTTCGAAGTTCATGTCTTGAAGTATTTAAGAGAGAATTGAGTGTTACTCATTTATAGCCTGTGATTTAGGTACTAACCACCCTTTCACTTGCTTGTGACCATTCACCTTCCCACATGCCCTTCAGCTCGCTCAAAGGTTCGTGCAACTATTTGAGAGTTTATGCATTCACGCACGTATTGTAACCACCCACGTGATTATGCAACCAGCCAAGAAGTTGTGCAACTTCCAGCAACTTACCAACCAAGAGCTTCCAAAGAAGGACGTACCTCAAGACTACTTTAAGAACTATCAAGTCACTAAGTTAGTCTGCCTTTTGTTGTCAACACACGTAGCCATCCATCAAGCACTTCAAGCTCTTCCACACAGATTTCCATCCTGATACATGTGACACATGCCATCAATATGGACATGATTCATGTAATAAGAGCATTATTCCACTGTTTGTGCAACATTTTCCTTTTCATCATTTACATGTTGCAAAAACCATTGACAAGAAAGCAAAATTTTGGAAAAACTCAACGTTATCTCATTTGAAAACCTTGCACAATATTTTCATAAATATTGTTCAAAAGATCATAAAAGTCTTTACATCTATGTCTTACTTTGAAAGTGCACCTACAAACAAGAAGATGTAATCGACAGAATTCACCAATACTAAGAAAAAACAAAGTGATTCATAACAATCTCTAATTGTTTCATGTACTAGTGGAATAGTGTGCATTACACTAAGGACTTCTATTTCGTGTTGGGAATTTCAAACCATAAGAAATGTAAAGAACCAATATTTGATATTCTCAATTGGACAGTTTCTCACACAATGATAGTAGGCAACATTAAAAAGAAACACAGAAATCATGAATTCGTTTTCACATTACTATGTTGGTGTTTGTTGTAATGGATGAATGTAATTTTTTTTCAAATAAGTATCAAAAGTCAGAATTTGTTCAACTGCAAATTCACAATGAAAGAAATTCCATAATGTCATGAGTTTTGATGTTTCCAAGTAAAATTAGCAATAAAATGGGTTCCAAAAGTGAATTTGGTATAAGCAAAAGTTAAGATACTCTTTTTTAGTTATTTTGTCGACAATCTTCCATTAATACAATTACATTGCCGCAATCAATGTATTTTGAGATAAAAATCAAAAGGATGAAAACAAGATGACTAAACACTTTTTTAAATGCATGTTAGAATAAACACATTTTGTAGTTGCAAATCATGATTGAAGGTTGTTTAAAGTCTTAAAATGCTACTGATTTTATGAGGAAGCATCAAATTGTTTCCTTAAATTTAAGAACGTGGAATGAATCAAGAAAAAGGGGAAACATGATGTTGAGGTAAAAAACAAGCCTTTGAGCAACCTTAACATAACTTTAAATGGAAAATGAAAGTCCAACATCATAACAGTTGATGTAAAAATTAATGATAATGAATTAAGAATGAATATTCCTGACGAAATAATGATACTACCTATGAAATGGAGGACCACAAGAAGAAATGATGGAAGCTGTTGTTTTGATGAGAACACGACGAAATACATTTCCCATCTTGATTGATGTAGATAAGAAACATTTATTGTGAGGTCTTTCATCTTGAATAATTCATTGAAATCATCAAAAGGATGATAACACATTCGACGTAAGTTGGAACAATTTTCACTTTCATCTAACAACTCATAATGGGTAACATTTTTTAAGAAACCCTTGTTTTCGCTCTTTCATCAACCTTCTACAAAAACCTTTGGAAACCGGTGACTTCTACCCCTCTTTTACTAGAAGATCAACGTCTTAGCACATCTCAATTGAAAAAAAAATCAAAATGACTTTAGAAGAGCTTATCAGCAAATTCATGTAAACGTCATTGACATTCAAAACATTGGGTTTTCTAGGCACTAATTACTTTAAGCTTGCCCTTACACTTTTTAGTATCATGTTATTGATTGAAAACAACCTTTGAATATATGATTATGGTTTTAGTTCAAACAATTCATCTTCTTCATAAAAAAATGAAGTTGTTTTGCAAATACTTATGGTAATAGATTAAACAACGTAAAATGACTTGATATGTGTCCTTTTGAGCTTCATTTATAAACAATTTCCAAGGATTCAGAGAAGGTGGTGGAAATTCCTTTTTTGGGGTTTTGCAACAACTGCTTTCAACTTATATTGAACCACTGGATTGTATCAAAGACTTTGATTTCAGGTGCGCCATAAACCATAAAGGTAAATTTACGGCAAAATAAAGAGAATAGGAAATTTCATTACATGGCATGATTCAAGCAAGATTGGTTGAAGAATTTGCAAAGTTGCACTTGTAAAAACCCCTTTTTCTTCTACGTGAGAAACAAATGGGTTATCTAAAATGAACACCAAGTGTCAAAGTTTCAAAACCTTGTTGATGATTTTGGAAGTGTTTTAAGGACTAGGTTCCTTGCTCCTAGGACTGATCTGCTTTGAGAGCAACTACAGATAGAGTACAAAGCTAGAACTAGGAGATTGTTGGGAGTGAATGACTATGGTTGATCATATTAATAGTACAAGAAATAGTACAGCAAACACTGCTTAGCTAGAGACTAACTCTCGACTCTCACTCCTTGACACAACTCTTTCCCAAAGGTGGGCTGTGTGTAGCAAGATAGCCCTGTAAAGTTGACTTGGGTCTCGTAAGTAGTTTGACCCTTTATTCTAGGTATTCAGGCCTTCTGGTAGTCACATGCGTCCTCCTGCCCAGGTTGGCCGACCGCTGCCAAGCTTATTTGGGTCTTGAGAATAATGTCTGTAGAGTCTTGGTCTCAGGAGATGTCTGGAACTAGTGGGGGCTCTTGTGGTAGACTTCAAGCGAAAACTGTGGTGATGACTAAGTTGTTGAATGAAGACTTCAAGGCTTGCGACCTTTTACAGTAAGTTGCTAGCATCTTGACACCTATTTAGGCTGATGGAAGCTTCCGGTTGTACGTGGGAAGATTACTATCCTAGGAATCTTCTTGAGGAAAATAGAACCTATAGAAGCTCCTATTGCTTTGTCTTGGATTTAATCAACAAAAGCGTTGTAATATAACTCAAGGAGATCTAATGTGGTCAAGCGCTTGGCTTCTTGCCCTTGACGTGTGAGATGCTCAAGGAAAAAACCAACTAGACTGGTGATGTCGTAAAACTCCCAACATTTCATGTTCGGGCTTTTTGTGACAACATGCCCCAAGCTTCTTTGTATACAAGCTTTCTATGACATTCTTTTGGGACACGGAGAAGCGCCATGCAGCAAAGTTTCCGAAGCATGGTCATGTTTGTCTTTCACTTCTACCATGGTTCATTAGGATACATGTCTGGTAAGGCCATATGCGGCACATGATTTTGCACCCAAACTACTTGCTTAAAAGCATATGGCCACCTCTCTTTGTCAACCTACGCTCCTAAGAGCATGGATTTGAATCTCTCCCAAATAGTATGATTTACCCTTTCTATAACACCATTTTGCAACAAGGTATATTGTGTAGTGAATTGCAGAATGATGTACATGTCCTTAAGCTACGACATGAATTCTATGCAGGTGTACTCGCCATCATAGTTAGAGCGTATGACTTGTAGCTTCTTGTTGCTTTGCCTCTCCACCATTGCCATCCATTTGAATGAGTAAATTGGCGCTTCATCTCCGGATCATCGAGGGTAGCTCCCAAGAAAACGTGTGGCATCATTCACTATGATGAGGAAGTAACGGTGTCCACCATAAACTGTCGCTAAGGGCACTGGTGCGCAGATGGCAGTGTGAACCGGTCTTAGTTTTTGGTTGATTTTGTACTCGCTTGTTGGAGGGAACATATGTCGTGCCGACTTGTCAAGAACGCTGTCCTAACAAGGGTTAGTTCTGCCTTGGGCACTTTTCTTGATGTTGAGGCCATTAACATGGCCTTTCTTCACCATGGATTTTATCAACTCATTGCTAATGCGGCCAAGCCTCCTGTGCCACACTACACCATCTCCATACACAGGTTTGTGTAAGCTTGGTGGTGAAAACAGAGAATCCGTCTCATGTTGAGCATGTGCGTTCGATTCTACCTCAATCATGCCATGAGGAAGGAGCTGACCTTCTGCAAAGGTTTTTCCTTCATGGCTTTTGAGTGCGACATGTTTTTTTTTCTCGATGACATGAGGTCCCCTCTTCATGAATTGGCCACTGGATAGGGGGTTGACACGTGTGTAGACGACGTTACCAAACTTGACCTCTACTCCATCATACCGTGTCACGTTCATCATTTCCTCGCCAACCACATGCACTGCTTGTTGTTTTCCACTACCACAGAGCTCTGATGTAAAGGCTTGTAGTTGTGGAGGCAGGATTTGTGATACGTGATGCGTGAGGTCCACTTTCTCTCCACGTACCAAACTTACGAGTGAACCAAACTATCACTTTGATTGTTGGAAAGTTGGCTCACATTTGCAAAGTATTGAAACACCTGCCCTTAGCCTTCCTCTTCACTTTCTTGTTAGACTCTTGATTAGCTTTTTTCATTCATTTCACCTCCACTCTCCTTTTTCTATACCCCTTGGTTCTCTCCCTTTAAGTTACTCCACATCCTTCCTTTCTTCTCATCGCGCAACCTCTTACAACAATCTTTCTTAACGTGTCCTTTCTTTAAGCAATAATGGCATGTGATGTCAAGACATGATCCGAGTAGTTGGCTTATGGCATTACATGTGATTTGCTTAGGTACGGAGCGCTTCTACTCATTGGAGTACGCTGACTTCATCGCTATGTGGCTGTTCGACAAGGTGTGAGAAGTGCTCTTCTCCCCTTCATTCTCGTAAGTTGCATTGCTCAACATATGAGCCTTTTTGCTTAAATGTTGGTGGTCTCCATGGTTTATTAATAGCATCTTACAAACGTATGCCTTTGTCAATTTTGCTATAGGGTTGAACTTAAGAACCTTCATCACGCCATCCTAGTCTCGAATAAGTTTGTTGAGTACATTCATCACAAAGACTCGCTTTGAGATGGGTGCGTCTATGATAGCAAGTCAGCTGCAGAGCAATTTTACCTTGTTAATGTAGCACTGAATGTCACACAAGCTGGTGAGGCTGATGTGGGATAGCTCTGTGAGGAGATAAGGCTTGAAAGTAGAGTTGCCTAACATGTAGGTCTGTAGCAAATCGAACCATGCATGTTTGGTTAGCTAAGCTATTGCCAAGTACATGCGAATGGCTTGGTAAATGCAAGTAATTAGCTGGTTTTCAAGCATCATGTATGCACCTTGCGTGAAGAAGTTGAAGTCTCTCATAATGTGTGGTGTAGATATGCGGGAGAAGGAATGTCATAGCCAATGTAAAAGTTCAAGATGATGCAAATCTGGGCCAAATGTTTGAACTGGTGGGCCCAATGCGGGAAGTTCTTACCATCAAACAGGCTGATCTTGATCTTTCATACATGTAGAAAGGTTGTTTCTACTGGCACAATGTCCTCTAACCCTTGGTACTGAACTCCCAGTGTTGGAGATGTTGGGTACGTTGTCTGACACTACTGCACATTTAATGCTACCTGTTCTGCCTGAAACACAGGTTGCACTTGTTGATGTGGCTGCCCCATGTATGTCTTAGGTGTTGGTGCTTGAGGAGATGGCTGAAATGGTGCCATCATGGGTATTCCCAATGGAACTTGTGGCTGTTGGGTTGAAAACTAATATTGTATTCCTACTTGTGCTGATGCTACTACTGCTACTTATGAAGGAAAGACAAGTTGCTACATGAATAGTAAAGGACGTAGCTGAGGTGGATGTGTAGATGATGCTTGTCAAGCTTGTTGGGCATGATTCAACTAATGCTACTGCTAATGTAATGGCAATCGTTACAATTGCACTTGTTGCTGTTGTAGCTGGTTGTGCTGTTGTAGCCATGTCATCTGCTGTTGAAGCTAATTCAATGGGGCATCGTGTGTGAGCTACTGTTACTGAGGATGTAGCTCTTTTGTAACAACTTGCTTTCTCAATGCCATGGTCTCTTTTTCCACAACCTTCCATGTAGCTGCTTCTTGTTGTGCCATGCGCTTTGCTTCAACTCCTAAGCATTGTGCTTCTTTTGCCTTCCGTTATGCTTGCTCTGCCACATAGCAACCTTGATCTTGCCCCATGCAAAATCCATGCAAGATAGAAAATTCATCAAGAGGTGGTGAGTTTGCGCGTGAGTCCTACATCTCCATGTTGCTCATGTAATCCACGTTCCCTCTCATGATTTTAGGATTGATTTGACCGTGAGCGCTTGAAGACGTCAGTTGCTCAAAAGTGTAGGCAATTGGATTTCACACCTTCTTCATAACATCACTTGCTGGGACTCAAAGTGTGGATGCTTTCAGCACTTACCTTGCTCTAATACCATGTTCAGGTTTTTTCACCTATAGTGACGAAGTTACCTTGTGCTCTGATGTAACAACGGGGTCTTGTTGTTGTCTAGGATCTTTGTGCGAAGAAAGCAAACCTTTTACTCAAATTTGAGGAAGTGGAAGGGTGGACTCAAAGTGGTAACTGAAAGGACTACAAAGTACAAGTGTGGTATAGGGCAACGACGATGAAACAAAGCTCAACTCGATGCTCTCACACAACTTGCCCCATCCTAAGGCCCAACAACCTGCTAGGCTATCAAGGCTCTTGTTGTACGGGTTGTAGCACGTTAACCATGCTTTCAGAAGAATAGCTTCTAGGATGTTAGGGCAACCTCCTCCTTACACAGGCAACCTACCAGAATTATTCGGTCGTCAAAGGAAATCTTACTCTCCTACCCAGGCTGGCAAAGTGCTGCTAGGCTTAACAAATCGACAGAGGAGAACTCCAGCAAGACACATAGGTTTCAGACCCTACTAAGAGGACCAACTAAGCACTTCAAAACACATTGGGTTGAGAGAGGGAGACCCTAACATAGTCTGAATGTCTAGATAGAATTTGCACTATGAAGTAGAGCTTACGTTAAACTCCAACTCTAGGCTCTCACGCCTAGAAACAACTCCTAGCTCATAGATGTACAACATCATGTAAGACAACTCAAGCTAAGAAGCTTGAGTAGGGCACGTAATGTGGGCACAACAACAAGGTAGTCAGGGCTATAGGTAGTCAGGGGCATCCTTTTCCCTATGTTCGTAAACTAGAACCTGGCTTAAAAAGGTCTTGAGTTGAGAGCAGTTGCAAAGTCTTGGTCCCAACAATTGGAGCACACCAAAGAGCAACTTCGAAGACTCTTTTCTTGGTATGTTTCTTCTCAAGAAGCTGAAACCTTCACAAATCACTTGTTTTCCACCTCAAAAACAATGCAACAATCTCAGCATTCATCAACTCACGTATGAAGGGGGGTGTTTGAATGAACGATAACATTACTGAGCAACAGCTTTGACATGGTGCAATCGGATAAAAAACTATAGGTCTGTGTGCAAAGATATGTTTGTTTATCTATGTATACTCAGGTGCGACTAAGTCGAGAATTTCTTATGTACATACCAGATTTCATTCTGGCATCTACCTCCAAGAAGGGAAAGGAGTCTAGATTTTTGTGTTGCATGCACAATAGGATTGTGCATGCCTGTTGGCTCAACTTGGTGAGCAGTTGCACAGTTCAAGCAAGCACCGCAAGGTACTTGTCCAAGACCAGCCAGGGTGGGACTACACGTGACTTGACTGTTCTTACCACTTGAATCAGCACATGCAAGCAAAGCTCTTGAGCACAAACGAGTCTGCATCAAATGGTGTGCACAACTAAGCATAGCATTAACAACCACATGCACGACTGAGTAGTTGCATCAGCTACTACAGGCACAACTTGGCAACTGGTGCGTCCCCAAGAGTGGGGATTACCTTGCGTTAGAGGTAACATGCACGACTAAGCATCTATGTCCACAACCAAGTTGCTAACATTAAAGAATATTCCTTGACAAGGAAGCTACATTCCTTGGACAAGGAAGATTCTTTGAGGAGGAAGCCACGACCTTGAAGAAAGACGTTCCCTCTTGGCACAAGGTAATTGGTTGAATTGCCAAGATCATAGTGTTAAAGGAGACTAGGCTAAACTTGTCCAGAAACTTAGCAAGAAACTCCAAAAGTAACTCAATAAGCAACTCCTACATCAACTACAATAACGAGCAGTCCATCTCTGCCACACAACGCCTCAAACCAAGATTGTGCAGTTGTTCTCAACTCAAGACCCTAATAAACCTTGCAAAAGTGTAGCAGCCTAGGCAAAAGGATGCCCCTGACTTCTAAAAGGCCTAACTACCTTGCTTCGGAGACGAGACTACGTAAAAGACTGAAGCTGACTAGCTTGAGATGTATTGCTTGACATTGCCCGACTGTGGGTTGAGAGTTTTGTCAAGGCTTGATAGCCTTGAGTTAAAGTCTAACCTCAACTGTGCTTCACAAAGCTAATCTTGTATGGATAGTCAAACTTTGTCGGATTCTCCCTCTGTCAACCTAGTTTGTTTCATAGTGCTTACTTGGCCTAGTTAAGAGGGACAAAAAGCTGTGTGTCTTGCTTGATTTCCCATCTGTTGACCAAGTAAGCCTGGCAACAATTTACTGGCTTGGCTTAGAGGGTGAGAGGTCCTTTGATGACACACTAATTCTGGTAGTGGCTACCAGCTTGGAGAGGATGCTGCTGTATTAACGTGGAGGCCATTTCACCTGAAGTTATGGTTATCATGCTCAAAACCCTTGTAAGTTTAGCCTTGACGCTCTAGGAGGGTGATGCCCCCTTGGATGGGGAACGTTGTGTTAGAGAATATAGCTAAGCTATGTTTAGTCGATGTTTCCATGTACCACACATGAACTTGATAGTCTTTTCAAATACAAGCTTGATTCCAACCCTTGAAGTCTACACATTCAAGTACAGGGTTTTCTTGCTGGGCATTAGGATCTTAGACAACAACAAGACCCACTTGCTACATCAGAGCCTTCGGTGACTTCGTCACTGCAAGCTTCCTAAATCCCAACAAACCCAAACAAAACATAAGCAATACATGAATTCAAGCATTAGAAATCGTTCATGGGCTAGGTGGTTTTGAGAACATTAGGCATGAGATTGAAAAATCATCCACTGCTTAGCGACGAAAGTTGATGGTTTGGATCAACATGATACAAATGTTTTAAGATTTGCAATTTGCATAATGTTTTCAAGGGACCAAAAAAAGGATTGTGGTAAGTCAATACATATTTTATTCATAAAGCGTCTTGTGACAACACTACATCATTCGAGTTGTTTTAGCTCATGGTAGAAATCATGATCGATTCTTTGGAAGGATTGCAAAAGCACCTACCCATGTTGATACTTGCACAAGTTAATAAATGTGAACAAAGGTTTTAAGTATCATCATTTGTACAAGTCTCAAGTGATATTACAAATACATGAAACACGTGGTACCATTCCATGAGCTCATTTGAATGAAACTTGAATCAAGCATTATTCACTACCATTTCTAAGACAACCATTACCAACTACATTCATGAAAATGTGATTATGCAATCAACTACACCAAATGGAGTCTCCCTATTGTTGTTTTGGTAAAGTACTTCTCATGGAGATTGCGCTACATGAAGTGTACCATTGCATCGCCATGAAGGGAATATTGATCGTCTTTCGCTACAATTATGTTCAATAAATGAATTTCCCCATGTACATCACTTTCACATCCATGTAAGATTTAATCCAAAACAACTCATTATTTGCTATGGAAATTCAATGTAGTCATACTTTCTATCTCATCCTTTCATATCAGGAAAAGAATGGTTGTTGGTTAGCTTTGTGGACTTGAAGCATCATACCAATCTGTGTGATTTGATTTGTTAGACACTCATGAGACATGAAAGATATGGGGGAATAAGTGGATGTTTAGAAGCCCTTTGTAGAAAATGAGGTACATGTAATTTGGCACTTCCATTTCATCATGAAGAACAAGACAAATGAAGGATGATTTCTCCAAAGCTTGAACCTAAGTGATCCTTATACTTGTTCGTTGAAGATGGGTTGAAAATCCTCCTTCTGATGTGTTACCTTGTTGTAAAACATTCTATCTAGAGGACGTTCTACATTTGTGAGTTGAAATTTCATGGAGATCTATGTAGATATGGCAATAGGAGAGGAAATGCTCTCAATAGCACATGCAAAAGGAGAAAACAGTCTGTGCTAATGATTTGAAAAATGATCTAAAAATTATGATGAAGCAAAGGCATAAATGAACTTGTCAATTTTTGTTACCAGAATGAGTCAGATATGGGTTTGTATGTCATGAGATAAACAAACACATCAATCCATAAACACTAACTTTGTAGATTATTCCATGTATGTGTATAAAGCATGTGTTTTCCTATTCATAGAAAGGGGTTGGAGGTGCATTCCCTCGCGTATAAAAATGGGCATGTGTGACCTTTGAATCATTGCGCCCCTTCAAAAATGTGCTAAAAATTATTATCCGATATAATTTGAATTAACGTGGTTGACTTCCAGTACGTTTTGAAGGTAGTTGAGAATTTGAATCTTTTTCAAGTGGTCCAAATAAGTTGCATCACGTGAATCCTTTGGTACCTTTTGTGAGTTATTGGACAATACCTTATTCTTATCTACGAGTGCGTTGATTTTATCCAAAACCTCAACCTTTCAATGTATTCTTTGAAGTACACCTCATATCATGATGTCATGGGTTTCGCGCACTAGAACTGCTACACACCTTAAAAAATCCTTCTTGTTTTGACTCTTAACTATAAGCACTCCACTCTTTTGAGAATTAATCAAATAACCCTTTTTGCACAAAAAATAACCAGTTTCATTTTCTTTCAAGCATCTTTGGTTTACATACACTTTGTATTCACCATCTATACTCTATGGAACATAAAAACATGTATGACATAATGTTTCATGTAAAACCCTTCCAGGATGTGCAAGATGTGTTGATAATGTGGATTGAAAATGGATGAATAAGACATCTAAGAATTAATGATTGTAGTCTATCTCTCAAATGCCCATCCATATTTCTATACACATTACATTGGAATGATTTTTTGTGTGCATTCATGAACTTACCGTAATATGGGATTGGACTTTGTTTTAGGATGAACACTTTGTGTGAATATTTCTAACTGAGGGTGTAGCGTTGGTTGATCTCTCCTCATGGCTTGATCGGGTTACTGGATTGTGGGCGTTTGGATGGGATGAATTGAGGGTCGGAGACTCAAAACTATCGTGGTCTTCGCCTAATGGGCCAAGATTCCCATCCCAATTCGCTACATTGGTATCAGAGCGCCACGGTTCAAGTCCCTTTGTGGAGCCGAAGGTTGGTCTACTCCTAAGTGGGAGGAGTGTAGCGCGTGCCGGCTTCTCATCATGTCTTGAACTGGTTATAGGCCTGTGGGCGTTTGGATGGGATGAGTCAAAGGTCGAAGACCCTCAACTACCGCGGTTTTTGCCCATTGGGCCAAGCTTGTCATAGCAATTTGCTACCAAGGGTGCCTTGCATCATTTATGTCGGCCACTGAATTAAGGATCTCAGAATTCAATGTCAAATGTGTGGGTTTGGTTGTTGTATTGTTGAATTGATGTTTTAAACAAAGACGTCGAAGAATTGGTTGACTCCAAGGCTGAAATTTGTGTCATGTGTCATGTGTCATGTCATCTTTTAAATAGATACATTTGGGCATTGTAATTCAAGCTTTCTTCCATCTCACCTTTTTTTCCCTCTATTTTTAAAACAAATATAGGGTTTGATGAAAAGGGATAATGAAAAAAGAAAGGCAAGCTATGACTTTGATTATTCATCGAGATTTAAAAAAATTATCTTTATCTTGAGAAGGCTGACCTATGTCAACATCTGTCTCTTTCAATAGGAATGATGAAAATTGTATATGTCTTCTTCGAATCGTTCAATGATTTTAAACTTGGAGCAGCTCAGATGGATGATTGTTGAGTGTGGTTTATCCAGGTTTCCTGCATATCCGGAGGAGTCCAAATGGTTTGAACTTCATTATCCTGTGTTAGACTAGAAATTTATCACTCTCAATGCAGCCGACTGAGAGATTGCAGCAGTGCCATACATAAACATTGGTGCAGTGGTTTCTGTACCAGCCAAAGCTACCTGTATGATTCTTCGTCGTTTTCCGTCAGTCCTGTCTCATGAACGTCGGTCTTTCGTGAGGTAATGCAGTGGTCTTGCAAGTTGAAGCACATTTATGTATTTGCTGGAGATGATTTTCGGCGATTCCCGTTTCCAAGAAGCCTCATACGAAAATCATTCTTTGTTTTAGGGCTCGTTCTATGTTTTGTATGGAATTTCGTCGCTGTCTTGTGAAATGAACACGTTTCAAGACATGTAGAGTCACACTTCGTGAAGTAAGGTATGGGTTATTGTTTGACTGGCGCCGTGACCTGCTTTCGTGACCGGTCAAAAGCCTGTCGATTCCGCCAGGGCACCTCCCGGATGAAGAATATCGCCCAGATCATGTGGAAAAGGACCCACCGTGGTGTTTCGAATCAGATGTATAGTCAGGCCTCGTAGAAAACATCTGGAAGAATCTTTTTCTCTGTTTTCTATGGAATAGTCCAGCTCATACCTATGGCTCCATCGAACGCGCTACCGTCAATTGAATCCTGCTTTCGGAAACGACGAATAAGGCAGTCGAGATATACATTTTAGCGATCGATGGTCGGCATGGTGGCCGATAAGATCTGTCGAGGTATGCAATGAATTATGGTCATTCGTATTTGGTCCAAAAAATGCATTTCATCTGTTTTTCTTTCTTCGGAATTCCGGATCGGGGGAGTGATCATATACCCACAGAATTCTCGATATCAACCCCCATATCCACATTTCGCATATTAAACAAGCCATATCCGATTCCGGGCCTTTTTGTTTCTTTACAAACGCTATATCCAGGGAGCAGGGGAAAAAAACCTACATCTGAGTGTACACGCTATGTTGATACCGCATGCCATCCAGTGACAACATGCTGACGTCGTCAACATGAGAGAAAAATCACAAACCTTTCTATTGTAGGGTTTGCGATTATCTAACAAAGGTTTGCGATTTTTTAAGGTGGGGGGTCCAAAACACCCCATGCGTTGAAAGGGAACCTGCTGGGCCCCGCTACCGCGGGGCCGAGCAGGAGCCCGCGCAAAAGTAAAATCCTAAATCTTGAGTGTAATTTGTAGTAGGGTTTGAGAGGGTTTGAATGGATGAAAAGGGGTTTGCCTTTGCGGTTCTTTCCTTGAAAAGATGTTTTTTCTCAATTTCGACTCTCGCAAGGAGGGGCGAGCGACAGGTGTGACACATCACCCCCCTCGCTTAGCTCGATCGGCGACTTCAGTCGCTGATCGGGCATGGCCACAAAAATGGACATGGTGTAGTTTTTTAAGTTAATGGATATGGCGAGATTTATGTTTAGTTTACGGATATCTTAGGCTTTTCTTACGCTTGCGCGGATACATGAGGCATTTTGCCCATTCCGTATTCCTCAGTTAAGGAATTTTGGTGGATGTGTTCTTCACCATGATATCGGGGTCATGAAGCACCATGTGTAAGAATCGTTATGTCATTGTTCCAAAAAATAAACAAAATGCTTCTGTTTCCCAAGAGTGTTGAATACGTTGGGTTACTATGTAACCCCATAGTGATAACTATACATTAGTCAAAGTACACTCGTCAAAACACATTTATGAAGTCATATTACATGGTTGTAAGGCCCCTAAGGCACACTCTATGGAAGTCGCCATATATTGTGCCAAAAAAAAGGAAAACAATCAATGAAGTCAATGAGCTAATGAATGGAAACATATACTTCCTAACAACAAGTGTAAAACATGTGTACTATTAAAGGGTTTAGTACCTTTGCTTGAAGCAACGGGTGCTACATGTGACGTCTATGTGGCCTGTGTGCAGGCATCACATTTTCTTCTGCCCTATACAATCGTGGACTAATGTTAAGTCGGCAAAACCACTTTGTGTGAAGTGCTCATTTCTGTAGAAAACGAACGAGACATCCACTGTCCGTCGCTCCCATCGGCATCGCTCACCCAATGCCATCCGCAACGAGAGTGGGGTGAAAAATGTTGTAAGTGGGACTGAATCAAGTTCCCACCCACCCATTGCCAGTTGCACCCCTTTTGTCTTGAAAGTGCTCTTTTGCTCTCTTTGTAGAAAGTCAAAAACTCAGAGACCACGCGCATCAAATGCTACTCGAATTTTGTTTTTGTTTTTGGTGTCTTGCATCTGATGCCTTAGCTCAACCAGATTTGACAAACCTTCCTAGTAGAACTAGGCAGGCTTGCACAGTTTTTGGACGGCTTGGATCGAGTCACAAAAACATCTTCAGGCAGAGAAAGAATCTCCAATGTAGTTTTCCCTTGTTGGCTTTGAAATGCACAAAGTTAATGAAGGCAATTGAGTTTGAGAATTTCCCCTAGTTTTGCCATTTATTCTTTGCACGGGGAAAACGGTAGCAAACCCACCTTCTTTGACAACACAATCACAAGGTGGATCCAGCTATAGTGGGGATCGTTGTTGACAAAAGAAATGTCCTGAAAAGCTTCGGTTCCCACTTTTACTTTTGAAGCAAAAAATAGAAATAGAGCAATTGGACGTTGCCAAGTAAAAGTAAGTAGAAGTCGACTTGAATAACATGACTCGACAAATCACACACGTCTCTAGTCAGACGTTTGAACACTCACGTATCTATGCCGTCCATTGGAAATCGATTGTTGCATAGTCTGGACTGCTGCGGTTCGGTCTTGTCCCGTTCTGGTCAGGCACCCCCTGGCTCCCAAATGGCTCGTTGCGGTCCGAAGAGGACATGCGGTGCCGGACACGAAAACGATAGAGAACGACACAGTAGCCAGCGAAAACAGTCGAGATAACGTCGAACGCGTGCGAGGTGAATCGCAAAATATTGTTCTCCCTCAAGTCCATCATGGTAGGTGGTCACCTCAGAAAAATTGATTTGATTCCAGAAAATGCTGCCGACGGCTGCGCTGCCTGCCACAAACCCTCGTACCGAGGAACTCAACCCGTCGAAGAGATATTCTACCCGCAGGTTCACCTGCAGCTTGCTCTCCAGCGCCAATACTCCCCCCCTCGGTCTTTCGATAGTGCGCTCTGTTCTTCCGCCGCCTGCCAGTTCACCGCCTGCATGTTTCTCTACCTCCCGACTGGACTAACCTGGTTTTCATCACGAGGGAAGCATCTTCCGTTACCAACTGTCAGAGATATACAACACACAATCATTTGTTGAATAGATTGAGTTTTTGTTTTGTTTAGGAAAGCGACTTAGCACGACAGCGCGTGAGGGACGACACACATACATGTGTATACTCTGATCGCCTTCCTGTAGTGGAATCCGGTTCGGGGCCACAAAGTCAAGGCGCCGTCTGCCGAGACATGGGAACATCGACTTTCCGCATCGGCGATGCTTCGAAGGGATAATGATTACGAGGGAGCGGTCACGGTACCATCTTTCATAGGAGAAGCAGAGTTCCGTATCTTCCGGTCCTGCATGAAATCTCCTCGCTTCCAGTTATCTTGGTTCTGGGGAAGTAAATGAAAATTTGTTGTAATGTGGTAAACGAAGAGAATATTGGGGGAAACCTAGAATGGATTGAGAAGAAAAAGCTTTGCATCCCACTGAGGACGGCCCAAACAGCCTATTGTTACGAATGAATACACCACAACTACCGTTTCCTTGATTAACACTTGACACCGTACCGAATTAACAGAAAAGTCGTGTAAGCTATCCTGGGCTACCGGAAGCGAATTCTTGAAGCGGAATGGACCCACTGTTTACTCACATAGGCTTGTATGACAGGCTGGTGTTTCGAGCTTGCCAGGCAAAACATCGTTTGTCCGACGCCAGGGCGGCCATAAGGCCTCCAGCATGCGCATAGCACAGCAAGCCATATCCACCGCCCATACATCGTGAGCCGGTAGGAACGACAAATAAACTGCCGCCCACTTGACTTGAAACACGGGCCGCACGTCAGTCCAAGTCTTGGGGGAGGGGCGGGCGGGGGATGGTGCTTGACGGGATGTTGGGGGAGGGGGGGGGGG
>SZWC01013778.1:15116-27736 GCA_023375785.1 Penium margaritaceum
CCACCCTCACTTCCCTCCCCTCCTTTCTCTTCTACCCAGTCCAATTCCAAAGCTGAATTTGCAAATGCAATTTTCTATGCATGACTGTATCCACATCCTAACATCCACTTACAAATTCGGATTATGATGATTTTACCATGCTATCTACATGTTTCCTGCTGTCATCGGGCTTCAATGTTCCCTCTTTTATTTGCCGTCACCTTGGAAATCTGTCCGGAATTTCTCATCCACTCTAGTAATCACTTCTGATGCCTTGGCAGAATTCCACGTGGACTGCGTTGACCATTGGCTTATTAATAGAAAACCTTGTTGTCCTATCTGCAAATGGGACGGTCACAGCCACCAAGCAGAGACAGACGAGGAGGCAGCAAATCTCTCTGCATCATCAGCACCAGCAGCAGCAGCAGCAGCAGCAGTATCATGGTTAGGATCAATAGCCTCACACTCTGCAGCAGCTTTCATGCGATGGGCATCATACATCATGCCCCCCCTCCTCCGCCCCTCTTCTTCCCTCATGTTGAGGATGTCTCACCTCCCCATTTCCCTCATGAGGAGCAGCTCCTCTGCTCTGGACAGTGCCAGAGAGCCCTTACTCAAACAAGAGGGTGCCTCTTAATGGACCTTTCATCCCTTTCTTTTTTCTTCTCCCACGCAGTTTCCTCTTTCTTCTCCTTCACCCCGCTCTCTGCTCCCTCCATCTCCCCCCTCATCCATGCCCTTGCGGTGAAAGTGACTCCAACAGATGGTAGCAATGTTGTGGCTGTAGCCATTTTCACCAGGGCTGTTACATCTGTTTGGAATACTGAACCAAACCAATTTAACACCAAAATTATGATCCGAGCATCAGTTATGTTCAATTGGATCAGATTGGATGGTATCCAATCTGATCAGACTGTCTCCAAATCTTATCAGAACCAAACGGGTGAGTTCATGTTTGGATCTGAACCAATCTTGTCAACCAAAAATCCAAAACCAAACTAATCCATTCCGGCTTCATGTAGAACGCAGTCCACAGTGACATATTTCCAGTTCAGAATGAACTAATCAGGTATGTGTTGAGCCAAATCAAGCGGGACCAATAGTTTCCGACTAACACGGACATGGCGGTCAAGCTCGCCTGCCGGCCATTTGGGTTGCAAGGAGTTTTCCATGTTGCAGATTATCACGAATAGACTCCCCCCAAGTTCATCCTGAATGTTTTGGTAAGAACCTGATTAGTTGAACCAAATCAAATAAATGACACAAGCAGCTTAGATGTTAGATGTTAGATGTTTCATGCACATGCATAACTTTGCACTTGATTAAAAATGGCATTGACTGTTGGTCGGAATTCTTGTGTATGGTTCTGAAAAATCAAGAATTCTAATTCTGAAGATTCAAGTATGCAAAAAGATTGCATGTTTGAAGCATAGAGCCTCTAGGCGCTGTACAACAAGCCATCTAACTGCATGCTAAGTACATTATTCAGCTGTGATGGTTGCACTGGTCACTATCACCGAACCACCATGGATCCCTCTCCTTGCCAGTTTAAAACTGAAACCATTGCACCTCGAGTATGCCACACGACCAAATTTGACAAATGGGGCAAGTACGAACAAGAGTTCTACAGTTCAGGACCCATTGCAGAATCTCTTCGTACCTAATTAATTCAACTACTGATTCAAAAACATCAAGATTCACAGAAATCATCCTTTCCATTTCAAGGTACGTCATGCCTCAAAGATCTTAATGGAAATTTTTAGTTTGAAAGTTCCATTAAGGTGAAGGTGTAATTAAAATCAGGATTGTGTCAAATTGGCCCGGTTCTCAACCACATGCTAATGACATTCTTGTTGAAACAACCACAACCTGCAAACAGTTCCATGCAGTTCTGATCTGTATCGCATTTGAACTGAATCAACTACTGAAAAGTAGACAAATTATTTCAGACCCATTCAGGTGAATCCAAAATGATCCGAACAAGTCTTCCAATAAACCAAACCCATCCCAGTCCGATCAGGTGGTGTTGGAATCCAAATTAGCATTGAATTGGTTAAGATTCAGAATGGAATCCTTCTATTCATTAATATCAGATTAAGGATCCATGCGCGTCCATCGGTAGGGTACCCAGTGTTCCAGTTCAGAGAATTCATTTTTCCTTTTCACTTTTGTTCGATGTGTTGGAAAACATCCATTCGATGATAATTCAAGGTATGGAAATTTGTTCTCTGTGCCGAAGACCTTTTGTGGCTTGCATTAGTGTGCAAACTTTTCTCTTTTTTCTTGGTCGTGGGATCTAATATGCTTTGCCATCCTACTGGTACCGTAGCCCCCCCTGGGCAGTTGCCAAATTTGGACCTAAGCCCTGGCCAATTTGCCTTGGTGGCCCAAGAGCCGCCTAGGGCGAATTGTCCACATCTGGACCTAAACCCTGGCCTCCTATGTCGGAGTCATCTACTCATACCATTTTTATAGGCAAAGCCTGTCCCAATGGTATGATTACTTTTGATATTTTGAGGGGTTTGAAACAAGTGGTCACATAGGACTCTGATCAATACATGCTAAGCCCCTCTTTAAGTTTAAAAGAAGGAAACAAAACAGATCTGCCCCGTTTTCTTTCTCTCTTTGCTTTAACTACGTAATTTCACAAAGCTGGGCTTTGAAACAACCATGCACCCTTTTCTCAATTTTGACAGTTTTTATGCAAAGTTATTGTTGACGTGATTTCACATGCGTGCTTTGTTGGATTGTTGAATTCAGCATTTCCATCAAACAGTCACAAACCTCTCTGAGGAGTTTTGAGATTGTGCTGGACATGGTGGCGGTAAGGAGAGAACCAAGAACGATACATGCCACAACTCCGGAAAGGAGCTTCACTGGGTCCGCGAGTTTACAAAGAAATCAAAGGCCAGTGGCAAAGACACGAAAGGCAAGAAGGTGCTTTTTAATGGAAACCAAGATCACTACCTCAAGAAGGTTAACGAATGATGCTTTGATTCTAGAGTGGAGGAGCACACCCAGATCAAGAAGTTCCAGTTCATAAACTACACCGAGTTCAGAAAGTCCATGGTGGATGCAAACGACAAGGTTGAACCGGCAGCTTTCATGAGAGATGTGAATGTAGAGGTGGTGGTTTGTGGGAATTGGCTGCAGCACATCATCAAGGACATGCAGCACGCACCTGTATTTTGCTGAAATCCTAAGTGTCAGCCGCTTGACAAACAAGGGGTACGCGGTTCTGTTCAGGAGAATGGATGCGGTCGTGAATAAGTATGGTGTTGTTGAAACCGTGTTGGAGGCCAAGCACAAGTGAGGTATCTCTATCGAGGAGGCCAAGGTGATCCCCGCGGCGACATATTCAGTAGACTCGTGCAAACGCACAGTAAACCTGGCAAAAGGAGGACAATCTGATCTGGATCTCTGGCATGGATGACTGGAGCATTTCTCACCTGCAGTTGTGAAGAAGATGACGAAGCGCAACCTGGTATTCAGCCTCATCATAGATGGCGCGGCAGATTCAACAGATGCAGCAATGCACAAAAAGTTCAAGCCTTGTGTTTTGGGCACGGCACGGTTTCAACCATTCAATGAGAACGTGAACCATGCTTCAAACCTTCTGGAGGTCGTGCACAGTAATTTTTGTGGACCATTCAAGACGGCATGGAAGATAGGCACACATTACTTTGTCACCTTCATTCATAAACATGGAAGAAAACTCTACATTTACTTCATTCAGAAAAAAGAAGAGGTGTTGGACTGGTTGAAGGAGTATTTCACCGTGTGGAGAGGGAGATTGACCAGAAGGTTAGAGCGCTATGCAGCAAAAGTGGCGGAAAGAATATGAGCTGCATTTGGTGGCTGAAGCAGTAGGGTCTAAATGAAAACAAACAACGTCATATTCACCTCAGTCTAATGACATGGCACAGCCGGCAAACCAGATGCTGCTGAATATGGTACGGACCATGTTGATGGATGCAGAACTGTCACAAAGCTTCTGGTCAGAAGCTATGCATATGGCAAGCTATACCATCAACCTCACCCCTAAAAAGGTGCTGAAGGGGAAGAGGGACTGGAAGAAAAATACAACATACAAATTTTGGCGAAAGGATACTCACGGTGGTTGCCGCAATGTAAAGACGACCTTCCTCAATGGCATCACAGACAAAGAGGGCTACATGCAGGTGCCAGAGGGTAGGGTGTGCAGGCTACAAAAGTCCTTATTTGGGCTAAAACATTCACCCTGATGTTAGCACCAACAGATAGGCAGCTTCATGACACAACTTGGCTTCAAGCGCTGTGAGTTAGATCACAGCGTGCATCACGACAAGCAGCAGAATTAGATCATCACACTCTACATGCTTGACAGACCTGCCAAGCATACAGTGTTTAAAGGAGCAGCTGAGCAGCAGATTTTACATGTCAGACATGGGCGAGCCGGAGTTTCACCTTGGGGCAAGCGTGAAACTGGAGGGTATGCAAGCTTGAGCTAGGGCAGGAAAACTATGTGGCTGAGGTGTTGAAGCGGTACTACATGGATTGTAGACTAGTTGGTTATCGATTCTCCACAACCTATGAACTGGGTGCAGTGGTGGAGCCGCAAACAAAAAGAGAGTGAGAGGAAATCATAGGTGTGCCCTACCAATCTGCTGCAGTCAGCCTCATGTACACCATGGTGGCAACTAGACTGGACTTGGCTTGTATGGTGGGCCAAGTGAGTATGTATGTGGCTGATCGAGGGCCACTACATTGGAAGGCATTCAAGCACATCCTCTTGTACCTGTAGGAAACGTGGCATGTTTTCCTGAGGTTTAACGGCAAGAGGCTGTTGGACCCATTGTGCCTGTTCTGCTACACCAATGCATGCTATGCTGGTGATGTGGAAAAGCAGAAGTCCACGTATGGTTATGTGTTCTTCCTTGCTGGTGCAGCGGTCACATGGTGCAGCAGAAAGTAGGACTGCATGGTCACCTCTATAATGCAGTTGGAGTACATTGCATTGGCCAAAGCAGTCAAAGAGGTAGTGTGGCTTTGAAGGTTGTTGGGGAGCTGGGTATGCCGCAGCAAAGGTCAATAGTGGTGCTCAAAGATAACACCGTTTCTATCGTGCTAATCAAGAATCCGATGCAGTATAGCACATCGAAGTGCAGTCTCATTACGCATTGGACATGGTGGAGAAGAGACAGGTGGTTCCCAGCATTGCAGCACACACCACATGCTTGCGGGTTTCTTGACCAAAGCACAACGGATGGATTGGCATGTCATAACCGTGGATGACCAGTTGTGAAGGGTACAACGGAGGATGAGTGAGAAAAAACAGGAGCAGCCAGGATGGAAAACGAAAACACTGTGTTTAGCCCCTCAAAATTCTTGGGTGTGGTATTGGAGGCGCCAACAAGACGCTTGAGAGAGAAACTTCCTCAAAGATTGCTCTAGCTTCCTGGAGAGTGCTCCAAACCCAGGTTGGAAAAACTTCACAACTCAGGAAGTATCGTTTGAATGGTTTACTCGCGAGTTTGGGGTTTCTCTTGGTGAGCACTGCTTCTTTTGCCCAAAAATTCCAACGCTCCTCCATTGCCGTGTTGAGTTTTCAAGTGGATGAGTGTTGAGATCCTTCAGTCCCGACAATGTCTGGTACAAGTGTTCTTTAATGCAGGATTACCAGACGACTCCTCCCATTACTCCAGGTTTCACTCCGGCAGGCAACGGCAGGGGTGAGGGATTGACCGAGCCCAAGTTGTCCATCACCAGGTTTGGGCTGGTCAGTCCTGTGCCAGTTGCCGTGAAAGCTGTTGCTTCCGCCTGATTTGTCTGGAGAGTGTTCTTTTTCACGTGTTTCTGATCCTCCGTTTTCAGATCATTCACAGGTTACTGCTGCTCGTTACCGGCTGCTCTCGCTCTGTTTTCTGTTGTCTTCGTGAGGTCTGCAATCTTCTGACGGTGGAGATGTGTTGAAGACTACTGCAAGGTTTTTTTTCCTGGTAGTTAATGTGTCAGCTGCCCCTCTGTGCTCTGATATCAAGCCATGTGTTGAGAAGAAGGTAGGTGGCTCATTGGGATGAGGTACGGAGCAGTATATAAAACAAGGATTTGGGACAAATGAATCATTTTCATTAAGCAGCAAGTGTACTTTGATGAAAAGTGTCAAGTGATTCCAGCACATTACACAACGTCGAGAGTCACAGCGATGCAAATGCTTTGTCTTTGGCGTTTGAGCCAAGTGGCGCATGCAAAGTCGCGCCGTGAATGGCTGCTTCAAGAAGCTCCACCAATAAGTCAGGGGGCTTTGAGATAATCGACATGTGGTGTTATGAAAGTGCAGTGCCTTCAAGAATCCAACTGAACAATATCAAAACATCGACATGGTTTGCAACACTTCTGGCGACCATTGTGGAAGTGGTTGAAGTTGTCAGAATCTTTTGGAATGGAACACCCGGGGTCGGGGCAGCTGCCCAAAATTCCCTCAACGGAATTGTGTAAAAATCTTGAGGTTGATGCGTATTAGTCCAACAAATGAAAGGACAGAAATGCCCACTCGCGGAGTTCAGGGACTCGTGTAAGTCAGGGACATAACAGTGGATGGCGGTTGGAGGCTATCAGATGATCTCATTTTGACATGGGCAAGATCTGGCAAGCTGGTTGAATCTTCTCGAGTGGTAGGAGACAAAATATGAAATCTCAGGCTGTACGGAAGGGAAGTGCATGAAAATTGATTGGTAAATTTCACGTCAACACTTCCAATCGTTACCTTTCTCGAAACAATGAAAAAAAAACACTCCTGAACATTGCGTTTTTTGGAAGCATGGGAGGCGAGATGGCAGAAACTGTGGCAATGCTTTTTGTGAATCCGCGGTGTGCCACAGAGATACTGGTGTTTTTTACCATCCATTTGCTCCATCGATTTTTTCGGGGTACTGGCCCTACGTTAGAACACATAAGAGATGTAGCTGAATGTGTGCATCCACAGTGGAACAAGGCATAGAGGCCATGAAACGTCCGTCAATGCATTTTGTTCTTTGTGTTGTGGTTCCTCACATTGACATGGCACGCAAAAACGCAGTTCCTCTTCTTTGTGACACATAAATGATATCTTCTTCTCTGTGACATGAAAGAACAAATGGTGTCACTTGTAGAGAAGAATAAAAATGGTGTTCTGGGGTATGAGAATGAAACAATTTTCTCCATAACACAAATGGCATAAATGATTCTTGCATCACGAAAATTCATTGTGAGTCTTTCGTACCACACAAATGACTTATTCATTTCTATGACAAGAAATTGGAAGGAAATTTCCATGATCTGCGCACATAAAGCTGCTTGGAGACTTACCTGCAACACAAATGCTCTTGTTCCCATGTGGTCATTCCTGAAGTATACAAGATACTTATGAGTGACATGAAACACGCGTACTGGACTGCCGTCTGGCATCAGAAATGTCAAAGTGTCAATACAAGACAGTCGTATCATACTTTGTGTCCTGGACAGAATACCTACACCTTCTTTTCTTATGGAACGTCAACTATATCAATGTTTCCTGTGTCCTGTTGAAGACACAACACAGTGTCCAGGTCCAGCCTCATGATGCGGTCATATGGGGGAAATTCCATCGCTATGTGGAATATGACACAGAGGCATAAAAGGTATTCCGTGCCGTTACAGAGACTCATCAATGATTGGTTTCGGGTACAAAAAAAACAGTATAGCATTGTTTGTGTCACCGGAAGTTTTGCTATTGCTTCTGATCACCAAAATGTGACTCAGTCACGGACGGATACAAGTCTGATGTGTCTTCTGAAACAAACAAAATGTATTTTGAAGCACACAAAATGGGACCTGTGCTCTGTGCATGACACATACTGCTCTTCATGCCTAGTGTTGTAAAAAAACACATGAGAAGCGCAGCGCATTGGAATTAAAAACTTTTGTGACACAGGAAACGAAATTCAATAGGGGTTGATGTCACACAACGTTGAATATGGTGTTTTTGTTCTGACCGTGACTCGGGTTTGGCTCATCAAAACCATAGGGTTACTCCGAGTAATTCTTCTTTCATATGGCCAACTCTTGAGAAAAACATTTTTCCATAATGAGGTTGATGCTGAGAAAGCCTTGTGCACTCCCACAATCAGCGTATGATGAATGCAGTGGACATCTTGTTAGGTATCCTCACCTATAACTTGTGTTTTCCTGACTTACTTCAGTGAAGGAGAGCCTTTAACCTCGTTCCTCACAGAAGGCTTTGACACTGCATACTCCATGCATCCCCCAGGCCACAACTATTACAAACATGTTGAATCTCATGACGGCCTAGGAACCACAGACTTCACAACTAATTCATTCAAAACATTGTTTTGCGGCACAACACAGTAGCTGAGCATGCAACAGAGGCTGCCAAGAGTTTGATAATTTGTCATGACGACACACTTTGTGCACTTGAAGGGGATGCAGAAGCAACCACAGCAAAACCAGCCTGGCCCGCACCATTAATTATTCTGCATGAACATGCCGGCCAAGAATTCGTAGCAGCAGCAGCAGTAGCTGCAGGAGGAGGGCCCACAATCTGACCCATTTTTACAAACAGCGGGTCCATCACCTGCAAACGGAGTCTCATAGCAAGGATGCAGATCTTGTTTTCCAACAAAGGGTTACAACTTATGACAGATGGGGAAAAAAAAGCAGAGGAAGCCAAAATTTTCTGCACCTTTTTCTTATCATTTGCATTGATAAGTTAGTGAATGTTTCATAGCCATGGATGAAACACGCTCATCATCTTTCTTCTCAAGAAAAAAACAAGACTGAAAAACAAAGAACAAGTTTTCCAAAGAACACAAAGGGATTCATATTTCTCTTCACACATTTTAGCATGTATTCTGTAAAGATACGCTGGTTTCTGTTTTGTAACCATNCTGCACTCTTCCACTTTTTGTGTGTAATGATGGGCGGCTGTTTTTTTTGTAACCTTTTTTTTTTTTTTTTTGGTTTTTAAGATGGTCCAGGCAGAAAATCCCTCCCACCGGGCTCCCTTCCGGAAGCGGTTACCTTGGTGACTGTTTGATCCGATCAGGTTTTTTTGTAACCATTGATGAAAGTGTCTTACTCGTTTTTTTCTATGCAAGGATGAAGACAGATCATTGAAATGTTTCTGCCAAAAAGCAGAACAAAGGGGTCCAGATTATTTGCTGTAAAATGTTTCATTACATGTGGAACGATAAGCTGGTATCTCTTTCATGACCATGGACAGAAAAAACTAACTTGATGTTTCTTACACAACAATGGGGATGAATGAATAGAACATAAGTATGTAAAAAAAAAACACAAGGATCCAAAGGAATCACCAAACTGCTCTGCTTTTCTTGTGTAACGATAAGTGTGTGAAATTTTTGTAAACATGGAACAAGGGGGTTCATTAATTTTTATCTACACAAGGAAGAGAACCAATCATTGGAAGGCCTTTGCCAAAGAGCAAGAGAAGGAGATCCAGATTTTTCTGTGTATAATTCTGCATTTTTAGTCGCAAAAATACGCAACAACCTGTTTCAGAAGTACTTTCAAAACTCAGTTATCTCTTTCAACCGCAGAAAGTGTATAACCCTGCATGGCTAGTGAGTCTGGGATCAGATATAGCACATATTGCTATCACAGGAACAGTTTTTGTACATATGCACATGTAATCACTAGGTGAGTTCTGCTTGAGGGCTGGTCCACAGGCATGATTAGCAGCTTCTAGGTCTAGATACTGGTGGCTGTGCCTCGGCATATCTCCAGTGTGTCTCCAGTGTGCCTTTTGCTTGAATTCAGCATGCGGATGTGCATGAAAAGCAAGATTTTGCAACCTCGGAGTGCTCAGAAAGTGCTGATATGTTGTCCAGACACCATCCAGGACCTAGATTTCTGCACCCAAGAACCATACGTGGCTTGCCCTGGTGAGTCGGTGGGTTGGATGGTGGGCGGATGGGTGGGTTTGTGTATGGTTGAGAAGACCAGAAGTTGGCCAACCATGTGGATGGCCGGCTTTTGTGGCGTGTAGCATGGTTGAACAAGTTCTATTTCGGGTGGCTGTTAGACAAGATGCTCGAACGAGTATTCAGATGGGTGGCTGGGCCACATGTTTGCTGGCAGGCTAGGAGGTTGGAGGCCACATGTTAGGGCAGGGTGGCTGAATGGGCGGTTGGTCGGCTTTCATGCAAGGATAAATAGGTCCCATACTAAATATGCATGTATCTTGATTTGCAGTCTGGCATTGGAATCCATGGTGCGTGGGCGGATGGACGGGCCTGCATTTGCGTCGGTACGGTTCCGGTACTTCCAACTCTACTGATGTCGGTGTTTTTTTTTCTTCCAAACCTCCCCGGTCTCAAGATGTCGGAGACCCTGCTGCTACCAGGACTAATGATGCTACCGGTGCTCCTCATGCTACCGGAGTGCACGCACGTACTGATGGCTCATGCTCTTGCAGCCATTCTTTACATTACTGCTGTTGTTTCAGTGTGTGCACATCATGTGTACTGAACATATTTGACTTGTTTCCTCCTCTTGCTCTAGCAACTCTTGCTTCATCTCATGCACATGCTCTTCCTGCACCCACGCCTACTGCTATTGCCCCCTCACCTACTGTTCCTACCCCTGCTCCATCTTTCTCTTGCACAAAGGATGCTTGCAACTGCTCATGTAGCACTACTGGATACTTTTGTTTCTCCTTGTCATTGTACTCATCTTCCTCCTTGGATTTGTCCAGGTTTGCATATCACTCGTAGATGCAATTCTGCTCAAGTATCCTAATTGCACATCAGGAGTGAGTGACGTTCATGAAAAAGGTTGTGCAAGATTTTGTGGATGTTTTCCAGCAGCAAGCACCAGCGCCATAGGATTAGTGTTACCCTTGTGGTAACCTGTACAAGAGGGTGATTCTTGCATTCATTGTGGTTTTTATAAGGTCTTCTTTGATAATGGTTAAGCTGCATGAAATACTTTCCTTATGCACTCCTCACAATGCATCAAAACTTACAATGTGAACTACAAGATAGAATCTGTAGATGGCCACAATCATAATGTCATTTTAGTCTTCATGTTTTATGCCTATCATCTTTTCTGGGGTTCATTTGGGTATTGCATTATGCAGATTCAAGCTAGATTCTACCGATCTGCAACATGTGCTTACATGGTCTTCCACAATGAAAGAGAGGATGAAATCTTCATTTTCTTTGCCTGCACAGCTTTCACCCATGGGGCAATGCTACGGGATTTTTCACTAGCTTGCAGTGTCACATCTCTTATTGCAATGCATGGGACGTTCACCACTCATGTTGAGAGAAGTTATCCTCTAGGAAGATTCTTGAAAACAAATGCAAGCATACGTTCATTTGATTTAGGTGGAAGGGTTGGGCACATGTTGCTCCTTTTGTGTGGGAATTTCCATGAAAAACTTGTCCGTGATGGAATAACATTGGTGAACAGGAATGGAGAAATCGGAGCTGGATGTCTGTACACTCAGCCTCTTTTCTTTGTGTCAATGTCATTGTGTCAATATCACGTGAACGTATGGCCAAGTGCATGGTGACGAACATGCATACGTGGATCATTGTCAGCCGGCTGGGCATGCAGCAAAAGAAACATGCTGCTGTGGTCCACAGAGACTACGGGATTCTCAAAGTTGAGCTGAAATCATGTGGCGCAGAGGATGTGGTGATGCTCGTGGAAATGAAGAAGGTCAAATTTGAGGATTAACCCCTGGTAAGTTTCTTCATCCATTGTGTTGCTTGGTTTTCGGGATATCCCACATAACAAAGAAATGGCCATGTTTTTGTGAACCAGTACTACACCATGCAACAAATCCAAGAGGATAACACATACTCACTAGGTTCATGGGGAACTGACATGTGCCTGATCCATCATGAGGGGCTCCTTGGTTGGAAGTTCCTCATGGAAGAAGCAGAAGAGATAACTCTTGAGCTGTGGGGTTTTTTGTGCAACCAAAAACCCATGGTGGCCCGTGTGCTGGATAGGCAAATGAGCCCCATTGTGATTAACTGACTCAAATATTCAACAGAAGACTAGTACAGTGCATGGAGGATGCTTCCTGAGGCCGTAGTTGAATAGTTGACCTGATTTGAAAATAGCTCCAAAGAACTCCTTACTTTTTCCATATGAGATTCTTAAGTGAGTTTCCCTTGGCAGGGAGAACTGGCCGTCAAGTGCATGCCACTGGTTTTTGCCTACCCAAATTCTCCTTCCTCCGTACAACATGTTAGAATCTTAAGCACTTGAGTCTTTGGTGTAGTTATCAAGTCTACTTTAAATCAGGTCAGAATCTCCTGTTCAGATCTGTGCAGCCTGTGTGTGAGGTCTCTGAATACATCTTCATCACTCGCCTGGTTATTTCCCTGTTCCAGTGCATATACAAGCCTGAGTTGCTTGATAAGAGAAGCTGGAGCGCAAAGGTCATGAGCCAGACAAATGGCTGAAACAAAACCATTAAGAAATGAGAAAGATCTAATGAACTAAATACTACCATCTAATCAGCTTCCTGCACTACTGAAAGTTACGCAAAGTGAAGAGTGTCTGGTGATCTCTAGTCTTTGGTCCTTGCTCCTCAGCCTGTGGTCGCTCATCGAGCGACCACAGGCTGAGGAGCAAGGACCAAAGAC
>SZWC01013778.1:29292-59646 GCA_023375785.1 Penium margaritaceum
TTCTCTCTCTCTCTCTCTCTCTCTCTCTCTCTCTCTCTCTCTCTCTCTCTCTCTCTCTCTCTCTCTCTCTCTCTTACCTCTTTGCTCTGTGCTATTCTCTTATGTCACCTTGACTTACTCACATCTCCTTGACCTGCTCGCGTCTCCTTGACTCTTGCGCATCAGCTCTGAATCTCTGTTTGACCACAACCATGCAAAAGCTATATTGAAGCATGAAAAGAAATAAAAACAATGCACTTAACAGGGAGGGGTTGCTTCTCGTCTGAAACAACTCATGTGAGATTGAAACAAAATGGGGGGTACATGGAGAAAGCAGCATATTTTGCGTCCAAACCCATACCTGGAATGAGCAAAACATGGAGGGAAGTGGGAGAGGTCGCCACTCTTTTTCCTGACCCTTGCACCCACCTACTCTACCCTGCCTACTGTCTGTCTCTTTCTGAGCTAGGAGAGCGGGTAGTCCCATGCCTCCCCTGCCCGTGATACCTGTGTTATCACAAAGAGATGTGGGAATATCTGGATGAATTCTAGGATTTTTTGCACAATTCTGTGAAGTGGCTATGGTATGCAAGTGAGCAGTTTGGACGGTGCAAGTGAGTGCACCAGTGCTGAAGCGGAGCAAGCAATCGCCACCATTTATGCAAATGTTCATAAGTTTATTATCGAAGGGATTGAAGATGTGGCAGCCTGGGAAACCAAGGGGGAGCACGGACAAAGTGTGTCTTGTTGGGAAAATTAGGAGAGGTGTGGTCCCAGAGTTGGTGTTGATCTTATACAGAACTTCACATCTTTTGTTTTGGACAAATCTGAGACTGAGCGAGAGCTTTCTGGTTGCCTCACGCTATGTGAGCAAGAATGTAGAGACAGTCAGTTCGTGAAGGGAATTACGGCATTTTGGTTTCATTTTTGCACATCAACATGATAAGAGAGAGAGTAAGGCTAGTTTCTATCTCTCCAATGCACCAAACCGTGCGCAATTTGGCCAAGCGTAGCCCAAGTTACGCTTGCCAAAGCGCAAGTCTCACCCACCGCAGAAATTCCTAATGCCTCCAAAGTGCGCACACGTCGTGGCACCTCCCTTCGCATGCGAAGCGCCTTTCCCAAGGCGCAGATCTCATTGCACATGCTGGAGGGGTCATTTGCACTGTTTCAACACACCTCTCCCACTTTTGGGTTGAGTTTGATGATGGGGTGCGATAGGATTTGAAACCTGTCCGCGGGCCTGCAGTCAAAATCTGAGTCCCTGAGTAACAAAACGAAACACTGAGTTTTGGACGATGAGCCAAGGTTTTGGCAAAGTCCCTCAGTAACAAACTGCACTAGTGACATCCGACGAATCATTCACCAGACGCCTCGGCATCCTTTCCGGAGCAAAATCCCCAGATGGACCTTTGTTACTCGGTCCGGATGATTATTCAGGGGAAGTCAAGTAGCGGCCAGCTCCCAGAGCCGCCGCGCACACTCCAAATTTGGAAGCTCATATCTCTCTTGTTATCTCTCTCATTACTTGTCCAATTCCAAAGAAACAACTTCCACATGATTCAGCGACTCCTTAATTCTCAGGGACATTGTCCATTCTAGGATCAAAGCAATCCTCAAGCCGCTAAATCCAACTGAGAGGATTTTCCTTTCTCTGGCGGTTCGTTGGCGCCTCATGGCAATGCACTTGGGCATGAATAGGGTAAAACTTTCAATATCAACCCCCTTACACCTGCCATGCCCGCTGATCCAGCTTTCTCTCACTCATCTTCCACTGTGCCCTCCATCCCATCATAGCTGGTCATCCCGAGCCCGGCCACACTCATCACATGCCGGTCCGCGGGTTGCGCTTTGGTCAAGAAATGCGCAAGCATGTTTTGCGTGCTTTAGTTATGCAGCACCACCAACCCCTTTTCAACCATGTCCCGTGCATAGTGATAAGGCACGCTAATGTGCTTTTTCCTCTTGTGTTGCGTTGGGTTGTTGGTCAGCAAGATGGAGCGGTTGTTGTCCTCTTGCACCATGGTAGGCTCCTGCTGCACCATGTCCAGCTCCCCCAGCAACCTGTGCAGCCATACCGCCTTCTTGACCGTCTCAGCTAGCGCAACGTACTCAGCTTCAATGTGTAGGTTGCAACGCAGTCCTACTTCCTGGTACACCACGAGACTGTTGCACCAGTGAGGAAGAAGACGTAGCCAGATGTGGAATTCTGCTTGTCCACATCGCCAGGGTAGTCTACATCCATGTAGCAGAACAGACGCAAGGGATCCACCCGTTCCTTGCCATTAAACCTCAGGTGAGTGTGCTGCGTCGCACGCAGGTAGCAAAGGATGCACTTGACCGCCTGCCAATGTAGTGGTCCTGGATCGGCCACGTACCTGCTCACTTGGCCCACCACGTAGGCCAGGTCCGGTCGAGCTGCAACCATAATGTGCATGAGGCTGCCCATTGTTGATTGCTACGGCATCCCTGCCATATTCTCCCGCTCTTCTATTGTTCGTGACGCCATTGTAGCACTTAGTTCATAGGTCGTAGAGACAGGACTGCACACTGGTTTGGAATCCTCCATACCGTACCGCTTCAGCACCTCGGCCATGTATTTGGCCTACCCCAGCTTAAGCGTGCGCGCCCTTCAGTTCCATGTAAGGCTCACCCCGAGGTAGAACTCTAGCTCCTCCATGTTTGCATCTGGAACCTGCTGCTCAGCTACTCTTTCAGCTGTTGTAGGCTTGGCAGGTCTGAGGAGCAAAAGATCAGATTGTCCACGTAGAGTGCAATGTTCTGATGGAGCTTCTTGCTATGCTACACGTGCACGCTGTGATCTGTCTAACAGCGCTTGAAGCCAGGTTGTGCCATGAAACTGTCCATTTATTGGTACCAGCATCGGGGCAATTGTTTTAGCCCATTAAAGGACTTTTGCAGCTTGCACACCTTGCCCTCCGGTACCTTCACCCCCTCTGGCACCTCCATGTAGATTTCTTTGCTAATCATGCCGTTGAGGAAGGCCGTCTTTACGTCCATGTGGTGGAGGTCCATATTCTTTGCGGCTGCCACCACAAGGATTGTTTGGATGCTTGTGAACTTGGCAACAGGGGTGAACGTCTCATCGTAGTGCTCGCTCTTCTGCTGTGCGTACCCCTTTGCCACAAGCCGCGCCTTGTACTTGTCCACCACACCTTCTTGAACTTGGTTTGAAGACCCACTTGATGCCAATGACCTTGGCATCTTTCGGCCTATCAACCAGTTCCTGCGTGTCATTTTCAGCAATGGAAGCCAACTCCGACTTGATGGTGACATCCCACTGATTCTCCTGGGGCCACGCAAGTGCTTCTTGCATGGTTATCGGCTCCATTGATTTTTCCAGCATGCACCTCATTATGTTGATCCATTAACGAGTGCCTGTGTCAACGCGCTTCCCTGCTCTCCGCTGCCTCCCACTGCTGCGCTGTAGTTTTTGTGGTGCCTTGTTGCTCTGATGTGATCCTTTTGACTCAGCTTACTCCGGTGAAACATTGACCGGACGGCTCCTTGAAGGTCTCTTCCGCTCCAAAGAAACATCGACCGGACGGGCGAGCCGTCCGGAGGATTTTTCTCTGACGCCCAATGCGAGCTCCGTCGGGAGTGTACGCTTCGGCACCCTTAGTGCCTCCTCCGACAGATCTTTCCGCTAGATCTCGAGCCTAGCTGTATCGTCTTCGGAGTCCTCCATGTTGGTTGCTGCACTTGCTGCACCGCCCCGCTCTAGCACCGCATCCTTGACCACATCGTCCACCGGCCCCTCGTAGTGGAGGAGCTAGAACCACTCCTCCTGCTTTGGATTGTTCCCAACGTTCATGTTGTTGCTACTGCTGTTTAGGATCTACTGCTCGTTGAACTCGACGTGATAGCTGCGGATGATCTCTTGCGTGCACGATTCATAGAGGCGATACGCCTTTTGCATGCTCTTGGAGCCAAGGAACAAGCATAATTTCACCTACGGTTCCAGCTTGCTGTCGCGTTGCTACACCACTTGCACCATCATGTGTGCCTTACATCCAAACACCTTCAGGTGTGCCACGTTTGGCTTGCGACCACTCCAAACCTCCAATGGTATCTTCCTGCTACCCTTACCCTTTAGCACCACTATTGGGGTGAGGTTGATGGTGTATCTCATTGTATGTACAGCCTCAACCCAAAACCCTCGCGGCAACCCCGCATCCACAAGCATGGTCTGTACGATGTTTAGCAGCATCTGGTTCACTCACTTTGCCACTTGGCTATAGCGAGTACGGTGTAGTGGGTTCCCACTTGATGCCCTGCTGCTTCATTCACCCGCTGCAGCCCACGTACTCTCTGCCATTGTCGTTGCGTAGCGCTGTGATCTTCCGGCCAATCTGCCTCTCCAGCGTTACAACATATTCCTTCAGATGGTCTAGGACCTCACCTTTCCACTTCATGAAGTACACAAAGAGCTTCTTGTTGCACTCATTAGTGAAGGTGATGAAGTATCCCAGGCCGCTGTTTGAAGGCGTTTTGAATGGTCCGCACATGTCGTTGTGTACGACCTTCAGCAAGTCCTTTGTGTGAGTTGTGTTTGCGATGAATGGCTTGCACCGGGCCTTGCCCAGTATACAAGGTTGCAATTCTTGTGCATTGCTGCACGTCACCTTGGTCGGCCGCTGGCTCGACTTTGTCATACGCGACCACCATTGACTTGGAGGCCTTCTCCTTAGATCACGAACCCCACCTTCTTGTCCTGGGTGTTCTCCTCGGTCCCAGAATCCAGGCACTACTTGTTGGCCTTGTTGAGGAAGTGGTTATTTTTGTTGTTGATGATGGAAACTGGAGCAACCCTCAGGGAGGTGATCAGGCTCACCAAGATCCGCCTAGGCAGGACCAACTGTTCATGAGAGGGAGTTGCAGGTTGAACATACAGAAATTATGGAAGCAAATGTAGGTTTGCAGAGAATGCAAATGCCATAATCAAATCTTCAGCAAGATATCAAATTGTCAAAGCTTTCTAACAAGCTCTTATATGTCTCATTTGGCCTAGGGAGCACTAAGATACACTCTGTCAAAGTCTACCCTCTAGCACACTCTCCTAGCCTAGCAGGATGAGCGGCAGTCACCTTGTCACCCATGAGAATTATGTCTCACGCGAATTGGACAACCAATAATCGTGGTCTGCACCTTCCTTGAAGTCTCTTGGAGATCCTCTAGCCGGATTTTCTCCTTGAAGGCCGCTCTCAGTTGTCTTGGTCAATAATCTTGCTGCCTCTTGAGCTCAGAGTGCCCAGGTCGTCACTTTAACCCGATCTATGATCTCCAAACTTAGGAAACCCATATCTCACTCAAATGGAATCCGAGTTGAGTTCCTTAAAGTACCTTGGAACCTGTAAAACATCCTCTAAGCAACTGTAATGCAAGATGATTTTTATCGAGGAACCTATTTTTGTCACTTTCTGGCACCCTCATATCCATCATTTCCCCACTTTGTGAGAACAAAAATCACACAAGTCCGCACTGTCACCTTAGCTGCTGAAAGCGGTGCGCTTCTAGCAACTTAGTCAGGAAGGCCGCCAACATCATGCTTGAAGGGCAGAACTTGATCTGCACCACCTGCTTCGCCACGCGCTTGCGGATGAAGTGACATCGTATGTTGATGTGCTTGTTGTGGATGTGAAACTCTGCGTTCTTAGTCATAGCAATGGCGCTCATGTTGTCATAGTAGATTGTAGTTGCTGTGGTCTGCTGCTGTCCAAGGCTTGCAAGCAGCTCACGCAGCCACACGGCTTCCTTTGCTGCATCACTAAGGGCCATGTACTCTGCTTCGGTGGAGGTGAAGGTGACGTACTCTTGTTTCTTGCTCCTCCAGCTCATTACACCTCCTCTGAGCACAAACACGAACCCACTGGTCAACCTCCTTGTGTCCAAGTCACCCCCCAGTCTGCATCGCTGTAGCCAAAGAGGATAGGGCTGTTTTTTATGTTGAAGGTGAGGCAAAGGCTGGTGCTACTGTCGAGGTAGCGCAGCACGCGCTTGACCGCCTCCCAATGCGGCACACCTGGATTCGCGCAAAACTTGCTGACCACTCCCACTACTTGGATGATGTCGAGGCGCGTGTTGGTTGCTGCGTACATGAGGCTCCAAACTGCTGCTTGATAGGGCACTGCTTCCATGCGGCTACTCTCTTGCATGCCGTGGGGAGTCTGCATCATGCTCAGCTTTTCTCCAACTCCGAGTGGTGTTGCGGCCTTGCGCGCTCCTGCCACGTTGAAATGTTTGATGATGTCGCTAACGTACATGCTCTGCAACAAATCCAAAATCTGCTGCTTCTCGTCAAGTTTGACCTGAAGGCCAAGGTAGTAGCCTAGCTCTCCCATGTCTTTCATGTCGAACCTGGCAGCAAGGGACTGCTTCACATTGTCCGAAGAGACTTGCAGTCAGATGCAATGAGCAGATTATCAACATAGAGCAAGATTATGACCTGGCTTTTGCATGCGCCCGTAGACTGCATGGTCAGCTTGACTGCGCACAAAACCAAGGCCAGCCAGCGGCTCATCTATCTTGTGGTACCATGCTCGCGGTGATTGTTTCAGGCCATAGAGGGTTTCACAAGCTTGCACACCAAATCCTCTTTCCCTTCCACCACATACCCCTCCGGCTTCTCCATATAGCAGCTCCTCTAGCGGTCTCTGTTTGCTTGCGAGGTGCTCGGATTACCACATTGTCTCAACAAGACAATCCGCACCATGGCGGAGGCGTACAGACCTCCGTGGCAGCTGTTGTTTGCTTTGCTGATCCTCCTCATCAGATTCGGCTATGGGCCCCTTCTCCTTCTCAGCTCCCTCCACCTCGTTGTCATTGCTACTATCATTGTCATCTTCCGCACCGCCCTCTTCTGCTACCGGCTCTTCTCCAACTTCTGGTACGAGTGCGGGAGCAAGTGGAATTGCGGACACAGTGCTCCAAGTCCAGCCCTTCACATCCTCTTGAAAGACGACGTCACGGCTGCGGTTGATCTTGCAAGCAGCAAGGTTGTAGAGGCGGTATCCCATGGTGTCGTAGTCAAGGAAGGCAGCCTTCACCAACTTTGCGTCCAGCTTGTTGCAGTTGCCGGCAGGCACGTGTACGAATGCGCCAAACCCGAAGGCTTTCTGGTGCGTTACTGCTGGCTTGCATCCTGTCCACGCCTCCTCCGGTGTCATCAGCGGCACGACGCGCGTGGGACTCCAGTTTTTCAGGTACATGGTAGTGTTGAACGCTTCCGCCCAAAATGTTGGCGGGAGCTCCGTGTCTTTGAGCATACTGCGAACATGCTCCATGAGCGTGCGGTTTGCGCATTCAGCCACTTCGTTCAGCTGCAGTGTTCCAGGTGAGGTGACCTCGTGCCTGATCCCGCGACGCTTGAGGAAGTTGCAGAAATCGTTAGAGAGGTACTCTCCTCCGCTGTCTGTGCAAAGCACCTTCAACGGCCTGCCACTCTCATCCTGTGGAGCACCAATCTACACCTTGAAAGCATCGATGCACTCATCCTTTCCAGCAAGGAAGGACACCCACGTCTTCCTTGACTTGTCATCTATGAACATGATACAGTACAACTTGCTAGACAAGGACCGAGATGGCATCGGACTGCACAAATAAGAATGAATGAGTGAGAGAAGCTCAGCCGCCCCTTTCCCTTCCACCATGAAAAGAGAGTGGGCTTGCTTCCCTTCAATGTAGCTCTCACAAGCCGATACACTTGGCTACTTCACCCGCTTGAGCTCAAGGACGTGGACTATCTGCTGCATGGAAATGATGGCACCAAAGCCAAGGTGACCATGCCGGCGGTGCCACAGGCCGATGTCGTGTTTTCTCTCACTACCAATGCTGAGTTGGCTTCCTTCTCCGATGCCACATAGAGACGATATAGTCCATCCTCCTTGTCCGCTTTTGCAAGCACATGGCCTGCACGGGCAGAGATGGTGCAGCCACCATTCTCAAAGCAAACCTGCATGCTTTCGGAGATGAGAGATGAGACAGAGAGGAGGTTAGTTCCCAGCCCTTGAACATGGAGCACTTCCTTTACAAAACGTTCCATGTGCTTTCCCTCAACGGAAGCACAAAATAAAATCTCACACTCCAAAACCGCCATTTACACATGATTGTCCCCCGTGTACACCCGACGGGGCTCAATGACGGTGTAGACAACAAACCACTCACAGCGACACGTCATGTGCCGCGTGGTTCCCGAGTTGATGATCCAGAACATGGCGGTGTTGTCAGAGATGTGCAAGACCCGGCTGATTGTCACAAATCCACTCTCCCAATCTGCTGCATTCGTGGAAGCGTCAGACTGCTTTCTCGCTCCCACTCTATCCACAAGGTCCGCCTACTTCTTCCGGCATCCGCGCGCCCAATGGCCCGGCTTCTTGCAGTATTGGTAGTTCCCCTTCTTCTTCCCTCCTCCGCCGTTGATCCTAGTTGGTGTAGCACCATCTCCATGACCAGAGTTGGTGATTAGAGCAACGTCCAGTCCGCTTCCACCCTCCTCACACTTGTGCCGCTCCTCCTCAAACACCAGATTCTCCTCCACATCGTTGAGGGGGAGCTTGTCACCGCGCTGGTCTAGGGCAACAATGAGAGGAGTGTAGCTGCTAGGAAGGCTAGAGAATATGGTTAGCATGAGCACACGTTCCCTAACAGGGTCCTGAATTGCAGAAAGCTAGTTGGCAAGAGACTTCACCATGTTGATGTAGTCAATCATAGATCAAGACTCATCCATCTTCACATTGTAAAAGCGACAACGCAACAGCACGCTCATGAGGATTGACTTGGATGCATAACTGGAATCAAGACTTTTTCAAACCTCCTTTGGCCTGCGGATGCCACGGACAAGGAGTTGCTGCCATTTGGCGAGGTAGAGGTAGATGGTGGCAAGGGCGCGGTCTTGCTTCTCGCGGTGGGTACGGGCTTCACCTGGTGAGAGAGAGGAATGAGCCGGTTCCTCCTCAATTACATGGATTCAGAGTCCCTTCTCCATCATCACCATCTTCATGTTGTTTCTCCATTTGAAGAAGTTTTGCTTTCAAACTTGGCGATGTTGACGACGGCCACCACGGAAGCGGATGTTGCCATTGTAGTGCAACGTTCGGCCCCCAAACGACTCTCTCACACAACAGGGTGCTAGGAATTCCTCAAGAATGAAACAAAGCCTTGTTCTAGTTCTGATACCACTGAAGGGAACTTGGGCAGCCCTCAGGGAGGTGATCAGGCTCACCAAGAGCCGCCTAGTAAGGACCAACTGTTTGTAAGAGGGAGTTGCAGGTCGCACAGGCAGAAATTACGGAAGGAAATGTAGGTTTGCAGAGAATGCGAATGTCTAAATCAACTCTTCATTGGGAAAGCAGATAGTCACAGATTTCTTAAAAGCCCTTGTATGCCTCATTTGGCCTAGGGAGCACTGAGATACACTCTGTCAAATTCTACCCTCTAGCACACTCTCCTAGCCTAGCAGGATGAGCGCCAGTCACCTTGTCACACATGAGAATTATGTCTCACACAACTTGGACGACCAACAATCGTGGTCGGCACCTTCTTTGAAATCTCTTGGAGTTCCTCCAGCCCGCTTTTCTCCTTGAAGGCCACTCTCAGCAGTCCTGGTCAATAATCCTGCCGCCTATTGAGCTCAAAGTGCTCAGGTCATCACTTGAACCCGATCCATGATCTCCAGACTTTGGAAACCCATATCTCACTCAAACGAACTCCGAATTGAGTTCTGTAAAGTGAGTTGGAACCTGTAAAACATCCTCTATCAACTGTAATGCCAGATAGTTTCTATCTAAAAACCTATTTTTGTCACTTTCTGGCACCCTTATATCCACTAGTTGACGAGCGACTTTTCCTTTGGTGTTCTTGTCGCCAGCCTTGGCCTCCTCCAGGCACTCACCGGCCCAATGACCCTCCTTGCCGCAGTTGCAGCATGCACCTTTCTTGATGCCCTTGTTGCCACTGCCCTTTTCGCTGCTTCGTTTTCCCTGGCTTCCTCCACCACGCATTTTGGTAACAAGGGTCAATGAGGAAGACAAGGACCGCAACTCTGACGATGCACCTCGTTACGTGTGTACTCTGCGACCGCACCATAGGTGAGCTTTTCTGCTGGCCATCCTGCGAGGACGATAATGAGGGAATCCCAGCTTTCAGGTAGGACCATGAGGAGGGCCATCGCTCCAGCTGTGTGTCGATCTTCCACCCCACGTCATTGCATTGTGAGGCAGGCAAATCGATCTACTGCATGGCAGAGATGACATAATCTCCCTTCTCGATTCTCACCGTGAGGAGCCACTTGATTGCAAAGATTTCTTTCGCGAGCGACTGGAATTGGTAGATGGCGCAATTTTTTTGACAAGATGTGGCTGCCAGCTTTGAGCCTTCGATGTAGCCCCACTGTTACTTGGCTGTCTCGAAGCATGATTGCCTCTGTGTCGCCCCTATGAGCACCTCTTTTCGCAACATGACGTCTAGCAGCCCCTTCTGTGCAAGGTGTAGCTCAATCTGCGACCTCTATAGTGCAAAGCCTGGGCCGCCAGCATACTTCTCAATGAGCAATGTCTCCTGTTATGCCATTTGTGAAGTTTCTACTCCGGCAGGCCCTCAGAACTTCACGGCGACATCCAAGATGAAAATCCTGTGCGATGCGGAAGACATGCACGTTGGAGACGATCAGACCCGTGGGCCAATAACCCTTTGTCGGGAAAATTCAGCAATGTGCAGTCGAGAAGTTAGTGTTGATCTCCTCTAGTGATTCACGTCTTTCGTTTTGGGCGAATCTGAGACTGAGCCTCAGCTTTCTGGTCGCCTTATGCTATGTGAGCACGAATTTAGAGATTAAAAGTTTGAAAAAGGAGCTACAGCATTTTGTTTTTGCTTTTGCATATGGAAATGATAAGAACATTTACAAGGCTACTCATTAGCTCTCCAACGCACCAAGCTATACGCACCAATTGGCCAAGCGTAGCCCAAGTTACGCTTGTCGAATAGGAGGTCTCACCCACCATAGAAACACACAACACCTCCATGGTGCGCACACACCGTGGCGCCTCTCTTGACGTGCGAATTGCCTTTCCCAAGGCGCAGATCCCCTTGCAGGTGCTGGAGGGGTCCCCTGCACTGTATCAAAATACCTCCCCCACTTTTGGATTGAGTTTGATGATGGGGTGGGACAGAATTTGAAACCTTTCAGCGGGCCTGCAGTCACAATTTTGACCAAGTTCCTGAGGAACAGTTACAAAACCTACTACTAAGTTTCGGACGCCAAGGCAGGATTTTGGCTAAGTCCCTCATTAACAAACTGCACTAGTGACATCCGAAGACTGCCGGAAGCCTTGGCAGCCCTTCGGAACAAAATCCCTGGATGGACATTTGTTACTCGGTCCGGTCGATTACTCACCGGAAGTCGAGTCGCGGCCGGCCCTCAGGGCCGCCGCGCACACCCCATCTTTGGAAGCCCATATCTCTCTCGTTACTCATCTGATTCATTTTAGGATCCGAGCAATCCTTGAGCCGCAAGATCCAACTGCGAGGATTTTCCTCTCTCCGGCGGCTCGCTGGTGCCTCCCGGCACAGCTCTTGGGCATGCAGAGGGATAAAATTTCAACATGTCGGAGTCCGCGGAAGCGTCGGACTGCCTTCCCGCTCCCACTCCAGCCGCAAGGTCCGCCTTCTTCTTCTGGCATTCGTGTGCCAAATGGCCTGGCTTCTTGCAGTAGTGGCAGTTCCCCTTCCTCTTTCCTCCTCCGCTATTTCCCCTGGCTGGTGCAGCACCACCCCCATGACCAGAGTTGGTGATGAGAGCGACATCCAGTCTGCTTCCACCCTCGTCTCCCTTCCGACGCTCCTACTCAAACAGCAGGCTCTCCTCCACATCGTTGAGGGAGAGCTTGTCACCACGCTGGTCCAGGGCAACAACGAGAGGAATGTAGGTGCTAGGAAGGCCAGAGAGGCTGGTATGAAAGAGCACACGCTCCTTAACAGGGTCCTCAATTGCAGCTAGCTGGTCCGCAAGAGACTTCACCATGTTGATGTAGTCAATCATGGATCCGGACTCATCCATCTTCACAGTGTGAAAGCGACAACACAGCTGTATGTTCGGAAGGATTGACTTGGAAGAATAAGTGGACTCAAGCTTTTTCCAAACCTCCTTTGGCATGAGGATGCCACGGACGAGGAATTGCTGCCGTTCAGCGATGTAGAGGTAGATGGTGGCGAGGGCGCAGTCACGCTTCTCGCGGTAGGTACGGGCCTCGCCAGGAGAGAGGGAGCCTTCCACTGGTTCCTTCTCTTTCTCATCCACCTGGTTCTAGAGACCCTTCTCCATCAGCACCATCTTCATGTTGTGGCTCCAGTTGAAGAAGTTCTTGCCTTCAAAATTGGCGACATTGACACCGGCCACCACCGAAGGGGATGACGCCATGGTAGTGCAACGATCAGTCCCCAAACACCTCTCTCACACAACAGGGTGCAAGGAATACCTCAAGGATGAGGAAAAGCCTTGTTCTAGCTCTGATACCACTGCTGTAAACTGGGGCAGCCTTCAGGGAGTTGATCAGGCTCACCAAGAGCCGCCTAGGCAGGACCAACTATTTGTGAGAGGAAGTTACAGGTTGCACAGTCGGAAACTTTGAAGGAAAGTTTAGGTTTGCAGAGATCGCAAATGTCAGAGTTGACTCTTGAGTGAGAAATTAAATCATCACAGCTTTTTAACAAGCCCTTGCATGCCTCATTTGGCCGAAGGATCACTGAGCTACACTCTGTCAAAGTTGATCCTCTACTGCACTCCTACTCTAGCGTGATGAGCAGCAGTCACATTAGCACACATTAGAATTTTGTCTCTGACGGCCTGTACGGCCAATAATCCTCAAATTCTTGTTCCTTGAGGTGTCTTGAAGGCCCTCCATCCGTCTTTTATCCTTGAAGGCCGCTCCCAGCCGTCCTGGTCAATAATTCTGGCCGCCTTTTGTGCTGAAAGTGCTCTGGTTGCCACTTGAACCCGAACCATGACCTCCAAACGTTGGAAAACCATATCTCACCCAAACGGAGTCCGAATTGAGTTCCATAAAGTGCGTTGGATCCTGTAAAATACTTTTCATGCATCTGTGCTTTCAGATGAGTTTTATCTAGCAACACATTTACTGTCCCTTTCTGACAAACTCATATCCATCACATCAAACCTTGGAGCTGACTCTGATCACGTGTGTGTTGGCTGCCTTTTAGGAAACAAAACACAGGAAAGCTTCAACAGCTGCTCCAACATCTCAACATCTCAGAAGCTGAAGTTTATCTATTGGGATCTCTTCTAAATCAAAGAAAAATCTCCCTAAGGGAAACATTCCTTCCTGGTCTTGCTTTATGTCTGCATTCACTATGTGTGGGTGAAGTTTCTATGTCACAAATCCAAAAAACCAGATCTCATCATGACGTGGATCTGCAAAGTTGAAAACAAGAAATACTTGACAGTGAAAAAGATCCACTTTGACAATGGTGGCAAAAATTTCAATGAAAAGCTCAAAGATGCCTGTGCTGATCGCAGTATTATTTATCGGACCACTGTGCCACTTACTCATCAGCAGAATGAGAAAGCGGAGCGCATGAAAAGGACCCTTTTTGAGAAATCCCGAGCCATGCTCCACACCGCGGGCTTCTCTGCAAGTTTTTGGGTCAAACCCGTCTCTACTGCAGCATGTACCGCCAACTGTCGTCTTGCCAACCGTCTTCCTGCTGGCGTATGTACTCCCTATGAAGCAAGGGTCGGCCACCGGCCCTACGTCAGCTACTTCAAGGTGTTTGGTGCTACTGCCTTTTCCTGGATCCCATCAGAACATCACACCAAGCTGGGCTATCATAACAAGAAGTTTTTTCTCCTTGGCTATGCCTACCATCTCTGGGTTAACGGCAACAAGAAAATCATTTGCAGCAGTAATGCCACCATTGATGAGACCTTCAAGATCGCTCCATCGCCACAACAGTCCCCATCCTCACTCCTCTCATCTACATGGAGAAGGTTCTCTATCTGTATCTTCAGAAGTTCTCCATGGGTGCCACCTTGGATGAACATGAGGACATTCTCCCTCCTGTGGTTCCCATTGAACATGTCCCGGCTGCTGATCTCCACTTTGACTCTGTACGCGCACACCCCCACGAACAATCGCTCCCCGATCTTCTTCGCTCCACCTCCCTTCCTCCTCTCCTGCATCCTCCACAGATTCGACAGTCTCAACGTGTTGCAGCCCAACGTCTGGCTCCTGCTCCGGCTCCAGATATCTCTCTTGTCACTCAAGTGGTCGATCCTACCAGCTATAAAAATGCGCTCTCTTGTCCAGATGTTGCTCACTGGCACGCTGCTGCATTAGAGGAATTTGAGTAGCTCAAGAAACAGCACACATGGACCCTTGTTCCTTGACCATACAATGCCCCCATCATCACATGTAAGTGGGTCTTAAAAAAGAAGCTCGATGGTAACGGTGACCCTTGCAGGTACAGAGTGTGCCTCCCCGGTCGCGGCTACAGTCAGATTCTTGGTGTCAACTATTCCGACACGTTTGCTCCCGTAGCCAATTACTCATCGATCCGCATCGTTCTTGCCCTCGCGGTCTTTGAAGCCTGGCCCCTTCACCAGATGTATGTCAAGTCGGCCTTTCTCAACGTCGACCTTAACGAAACTCTTTACATGACTCAACCATAGGGATTCACTGAGCAGGGAGGGAGGAGATCTGGTTTGTCTGCTCGATGAATCTCTCTATGGCCTCAAACAGGCCTCTCGGCAGTGGAAAAAGAAAAAACACAAGTTTTTCCTGACTCAGAATCTTCAATGGCTCCATTCTAATCATTCAGTCTCTTTTTGGCATGGACCCAACATTATGGGAGTTATCCTGTACGTGGATGATCTCATACCTTTTGGGCCGTCCCTGTCTGTCATCACCACCTTAAAAGAACAACTTGCACTTACATTCAAAATGTCTGACATGCGCCCGTTGACTTACTACCTTGGCATATAAGTACATCACAATGTCTTGAAGCCAAAGGTTGCCCTGTCTCAGAGTTCCTACATTCAGCGCATGGCTGAGAAGTTGAACCTGGGAGAGGCATCTGCCGTCACAACACCACTGGTGGCTCATGATGGCCTCACCAAGATTTCAACCCCAGACACACTTGCTGATGCAGCAGAAAAAAAGCTATATCCAACCATGGTTGGATCATTGATGTACCCATCAGTGAGAACACAACCAGATCTGACATCTGCCGTGGGAATCCCCAGCCAAAGGCTGTGAAGCTCCAACTAAGGATCATGTGATTGCGGTGAAGTGATGCATTTGCTATCTACGCGGAATGTCTACCATGGCGTTTCGCTACACAAAGACCACAGGACCACTGCTGACTGGTTTCTGTGATGCTGATCTTTCTGGAGATCAGACCACCAGCCGATCAACTTCCGGCTATGTATTCAAGATCAATGGCGAACCAGTTTCCTGGAGATCCAAGAAGCAGTCAGCTGTCGCCTTATCATCAACCAAGGCTGAATACATATCTCAATCTGAATGCACAAGGGAAACGGCGTGGCTGAGAATGCTACTGGGAGAGCTTGGTTTTGACAAACTCAGGCCCACACCTATCTTCTTTGACAACCAAAGGGCTATTGCACTTGCCAAAGATCATGTACTGCATGACCGTACCAAGCATGTGAAAAGACAATTTCTTTACGTGCGGGATGCAGAAGCTGAAGGTGAAGTTGACATGGCCTATGCGCCAAAAAAGGATCAGGAGGCCAAAACATTTACGAAAGCACTTGAAACAAAGCAGCATGATGAGCTTCACCATCATCTTGGACTTTGTCCCATGTGAAAGCCACGTGAATATTTCCAAAAGAGCATTACTGTGTGTGTATGATTCATTGACCCACGACGAGTGTGAGAGGAGAGATTAGCTAGCATGGCACTCTTACAGAGGTAAAGTTAATTGATGTCGTTTTTATACATACGTAGTCCTGTGCATTAGATTCCTTGTGTTTTCATGGTAGTTTCTTGGGGGTTTCCTAGTGTGGAGAANGAGTGCATCACATTAATGTACATGTGTATTGTGTAGGTGGAATTCTTCCTTGGTGTGAGTGATCACTGACAGGGAGGGGAAGAGAGGGGAGGGGGGGGGGGTGGGAGAAGTGCATGAGGCAAGTGTATGGGGTAGTGTATCGTATACATACACATGCACACTGTGTAGTTAAATGTCTTCCTTGGTGTGAGTGATCACTGATAGGGAGAGGGGGGAAAGGGCATTAAAAATCTTAGTGCAAAAAGAATTTATAACACAGTTTTACATGTGCTTAACATGTTGTAGAGTTGGATCTTTGAGTTATACAATCATTACCACAAAAGTTTAGGTTCCAATAGCTTTCATGGTTTTGAAATTTATTCTAGTGAGTGAAGAAAATCATAGACATTGCACATGTTTATCTTCAAGTAGTATAACTTGTAAAAATTTGGTGAAGTTTCCATTGTAGTACAAGAATTTCATGTCTATAAAATCCAAGGTAGCTCACGCCCAATGTTTACAAAGTTTCACCATGGAATATCCTTTAAAAAAACCCTTTGTTACAAATGGATGTGCGGTCCTCATAGTTAACGTATTTTATGATCTCTTTCCTTTGTATGGGCCAGTTTGTTTTAGTTGTAAGACTTTTGCATGAAATTTATACACTCCACTAAAAGTTTATACCCGTGTCTTGTGATATGCTACAAGTTCGTTCATGTGAGAGACACAGGATTGTAGTGGGTCTTTGGGGAGAGGGGGGGGGGGGCAGGGTAGGGAAAAGTGTATGAGGTGAGTGTCTGAGGTAGTGTATTCTAGTTAGCTAACTTGTGTGTCTAATTTTTACACTAGTGTAAAAATTAGGAGAGTGGATTCGTGACAACCATCCGGGTGAGCACGTCTCCAACAACATCGCCTTGTTCTGGATCATCGACTTGGGAGCCAAGCAACAAATGATGTGTCGCCGGGAGTGGTTCGTTGTCTACACCCGCCATTGAACCTCGTCGGGTGTACATGAGGGACAATCATGTGTAAATGGAGGTTGGGGAGGGTGAGATTGTGTTTTGTGTTTCCGTTGAAGGGAAGCGCATGAAACAACGTGTGAAGGGGGTGCTCCATGTTCCAGGGCTGGCAGCTACCCTCCTTTATGTTTCCTCTCTTATGTCCGAAGGCAAGCAGCTTTGCTTTGAGAATGGTGGCTGCACCATCTCTGTGCGTGCACGCCGTGTGCTTGCAAAAGCGGACAAGGAGGACATCCTTTACCACCTCTACGTTGCGTCGAAGAAGGAGGGCGACTCAGCGTCGGCCGCAAGAGAAGGAGAACACGACATTGGCCTTTGACACCGCCAACTTGATCACCTCGGCTGCGGCACCATCATCTCCATGTAGCAGATGGTCTGTGGCCTGGAGCTCAAGGGGGTGAAGCAGCCGGATGCATCGGCTTGTGAGAGCTGCATTGAAGGGAAGCAAGCATGCTCTCCTTTCACGGGGGAAGGAAAGAGAGAGACCAAGCTTCTCTCACTCGTGCACTCTGATTTGTGCGGTTCCATGCCATCACAGTCCTTGTTCGGCAAGTTGTGCTTTGTCACATTCATTGATGACAAGTCAAGGAAGACTTGGGTGTCATTCTTGGCTGGAAAGGATGAGTGCTTTGATGCTTTCAAGGTGTGGATTGGTGCTTCACAGAATGAGAGTGGCAGGCGATTGAAGGTGTCTCACACCGACGGTGGAGGAGAGTACCCCTTCAATGAGTTCAGCAACTTCCTCAAGTGTCGCGGGATCAGGCAAGAGGTCACCCCACCTAGAACACCGCAGCTGAACGGCGTGGCTGAACGCGTAAAACACACGCTCATGGACCGTTTTTGCAGCATTCTCCAAGACGTGGAGCCTCCACCAACCTTTTGGGGAGAAGCGGTCAACACTGCTGTGCGCCTGAAAAACCCAAAGTCCCACGTGTGCCGTGAAACTTATGACACCGGAGGAGGCGTGGACGGGACGCAAGCCAACAGTGACGCACCTTAAAGTCTTTGGGTGTGGCACATTTGTGCACGTGCCTGCCGGCAACCGCAACAAGCTGGACGCAAAGTCGGTGAAGGCTACCTTCCTCGGCTATGCCACCATGGGATACCGCCTCTACAACCTTGCCGCAAGTAAGATCATCCGTAGCCGTGACGTCGTCTTTCAAGAGGACGTCAAGTTCTGGACTTGGAGCCCTATGTCTGCAGTTCCACTTGCTCTCGTACTTGTATCCAAAGTGGGAGAAGAAAAAGAGCAAAAGAGCAAAAGAGTCCGGTGCGAAAGATGGTGGTGATAGCGGCAATGAGAAGGAAGTGGACGGAGCTGAGAAGGAGAAGCAGCATGCAGCTGTATTTGATGATGAGGAGCAGCAAAGCAACGTACCGTAGCTGCTACGACGGTCCGCACACATCAACGAAGGTATAAAGGACAGTAAGGAGCAGCCACGGCGGTCCGAGAGGCTTGTAAAGAAGTAGATGCAGCAAGGGGAGCGGCTGAACCTGTGCACCGTTCCACCACCAACGGATTCATCTGACCTCGAGCTTCTCTTCCTCACCATCACCGATGATCCAGCCACATTCTCTGAAGCCATGCGCAGCACCGAGGTGGCAGATTGGCGTGCCGCAGCAGACGAGGAGTATGGTGGGCTCATGAAGAACGGCACATGTACACTCGAGGAAGCTCCACGTGGCAGTCGGGTGATCGGATGCCGGTGGATCTTCAGGCGCAAGCGTGGTGCGGATGGTAAGGTGCTCAGGTACAAAACACGGTTGGTTGCAAAGGGATATGCATAGACTGAGGATGTGGATTACAATGAGACATTTGCACCAATCGCAAAGTTCCCTTCCATCCGAGCGACTCTCGCTCTTGCTGTTGCTATGGACTGGGAGGTGCACTAAATGGGTGTGACGTGTGTATTTCTGAATGGTGACCTTGAGGAGGATGTGTACATGGAGCAACCGGAGGGGTATGTAGTGGAGGGAAAGGAGGATTTGGTGTGCAAGCTTGTGAAGGCTCTTTATGGCCTAAAACAAGCACTGCGAGCATGGTACCACAAGATTGGTTTTGTGCATAGCGGAGCAGACCATGCGGTCTATGAGGGCGTGCAAGAGGCAAGCCAGGTCATCATCTTGCTGTATGTTGATGATCTGCTCATTGCATCTGGCTCAAAGTCTCTTCTGGACAATGTGAAGCAATCCCTCGCTGCCAAGTTTGACATGAAAGACATGCGAGAGCTCAGCTACTACCTTAGCCTTCACGTCAAGTGCGACCGGAAACAGCAGACTTTGGAGTTGTCACAGAGAACGTACGTGAGCGACATCGTCAAGCGCTTCATCATGGCAGGAGCACGCAAGGCCGCAACACCACTGGAAGTGGGAGCAAAGCTGAGCATGACACAGAATCCCCACGGCATGCAAGAGAGCAGTCGCAAAGAAGCAGTGACGTAATAAACTGCAGTTGGGAGCCTCATGTACATAGCAGTCAGCACATCCCTCGACATCAGCCAAGCAGTGGGAGTGCTCAGCAAGTTTTGCACGAATCCAGGCGTGCCACATTGGGAGGCTATCAAGTGCATGATGCGCTACCTTGACAGCAGCAGTAGCCTTTGCCTCACCTTGAACGGCAACAACAGCCCCATCCTCATCGGCTACAGCAATGCAGATTGGGGGGGTGACCTGGACACAAGGAGGTCAACCAGTGGGTTCGTGTTTGTGCTCGGGGGAGGTGCAATCAGCTGGAGGAGCAAGATACAAGAGTGCATCGCTCTCTCCTCCACCAAAGCAGAGTACATCGCCCTCAGTGAAGTCGCAAAAGAAGCCGTGTGGCTGCGTGAGTTGCTGGCAAGCCTTTGAAAGCAGTAGACCACAGTGACTACAATCTACTGTGACAACATGAGCTCTATTGCTCTGACAAAGAACGCAGAGTTTCACACCCGCACCAAGCACATCAACCTCCGATACCACTTCATCCGCGAGCTCGTGGCAAAGCAGGTGGTGCAGATCAAGTTCTTCCCACCAAGTATGATGTTGGCAGACTTCCTAACCAAGCCGTTGGCAGCACATCGCTTTCAGCAGCTAAGGGGACAGTGCGGACTAGTGTGATTTTTATTCTTGCAAAGTGGGAGAATGATGGATATGAGGTTGTCAGAAATTCACAGAAATGTGTTGCTCGATAAAACTAATCTGAAAGCACAGATGTATGAAGACTATTTTACAGGTTCCAACAAACTTTACAGAACTGAATTCGGAGTCCGTTTGGGTGAGATATGGTTTTCCAAAGTTTGGAGATCATGGTTCGGGTTCCAGTGGCAACCAGAGCACTTTCAGCACAAAAGGCGGCCAGAATGATTGACCAGGACGGCTAGGAGCGGCCTTCGAGGAGAAAAGGTGGCTGGAGGACCTTCAGGAGAATTCAAGGAAGGACCATTTGAGGATTATTGATCGTACAGGCTGTCAGAGACATAATTCTAATGCATGCTAATGTGACTGCTGCTCATCACGCTAGAGTAGGAGTGCAGCATAGGGTCAACTTTGACAGAGTGTATCTCAATGCTCCTTTGGCCAAATGAGGCATATAAGGGCTTTTTAGAAAGCTGTGATGATTGGATTTATCACTCAAGAGTCAAATATGACATTCGCACTCTCTGCAAACCTACATTTTCCCTGAGGGCTGCCCTAGTTTACAGCATGATGGTAGATCATGAACCTGTTCTTTGGCTGCAATTCTTTTCAGAGGTGCGTAGCCAACATGGGCCAGTTTTTTGTGCCACAAGGCCACTGGAGAGTTTGAATTCTTGAGAGTAAAATCTGGAATGGTGTCTGGTGTGCAGGTGGCTTTGAACTCCATTTCAGAGACGTAATGAGGGACGTTCTTGAGTAGTGGTGGTGTTTTTGTGTTGAGAACTGTTTAGGGTTCAGTTCGGAAACTCGTCAATCGATTGTGTTTGCCAAGTTGCAACATTTCATGTTGCTTCAACGTATTCTGCACTGTACATTCAGTACTTCCACTCAACAGAATCTTTTCCATATGCCTCACCCTAGGCACTCGACGAGGGGATGGCCCTCATTGAAGACATCCAAAAAACAACCACCGTTGTGGATACCACCACTGCAAAATCCAAAATGTATTGTACTTGCCTTCGGCAAGTACATTATCTACTATTGTACTTCAATTTAAAAATCCATAGAACCAAGGGAGTTTTGTCGCTTTACTATGACCTTCCGGGTCATCAAAGCGCGGTTCCACTATACCGTAATCAATATGATCTCTCTCAAAGATTCGTTTTTATAAATAAAAAAATGGATAGCCAATGCTACACCGTGCCTTTGGTATTATCAGATTCCATCCTCGTGATGTTTGAAGAGCGTGACGTACACGACTAGTGTACCGTGCCACGATGCCCAAAGCTTTGACACATTTTCTCCAGCCATCAAAAGAATCTAATGTGAAACATCGTTTCTCAAGGCCCATCTTGAAGAGTCTTTTCACATCAACATTTGGCTACAACGCACTCGTCGTTACATTGCCTTGGTGTTGATTATGACCCATTTTTTGGTCGGTCAGAACACCAAGATTTGGGTGCTAAAACAATGTTAGCATAAAGGTCTTGGCTTATAGATCGTCTACACAAGCATAAGCTTTGAACGCAAAACCTAGACCTTCACATAATGCCAACAATTCCATAGTTGGTTTGTAGAAATCTATGAGATCGTCATAGTACTCTGGAGCACCATGAATAGAAAATGAGTGTCGCTTGTTTTCTCTGAAATGGATTTTCACCAAACTGTGGAGGAACTCATGTCACTGACATTGGTTCACGTACTTTTGTCTATCAATATCTGTGAAATGTTCACTCATTGAGTGATGATAGACTAAAGGTGTCACCTTAAAATTTGTTCTCTTTCGACATTATGTCGATCTCATCATATACCAAAAGTGAGGCTTGCGATCTTCGGCCACCAAATAGTCTTCGTGCCACTTGGGTGCATTTACAACCCCCATTGACAACCATCCTTATCTTTTGAGTAGGGTTGTCAGTACACTTATGTACCTTTTCATTGTCGGTACGAACGGGTACCACGATTTGTATCCATCACCCACCGAGGGATACGATGTCAATAATTTTTCCATTGAATGTTTATTCAAGGCTGTCATCCTTGACATATTCAATCACAGACCGATGCTTGCATCAGCCATGATTAATGATGCACAGAACCTCCAAAAGCTAATGATGCCAATCCTCGAGTACCTTTTGGAGGTTCCTCCAAAAGGTAGTCGACCATACAGTTGAATTGTTCAGACGGAGAATTGACGGTACACAATGTGTACAGGCAACGTGATGTCAATCCTCGAGGATTGAAGTCGGCGTGCTAACGAACGAGATTTTTTTAGCATTTCATGACATAGTCATGACATGGGCTAAGTCCAAACGATCGCATTTGCCTTTGAACATTACAGCACAATGGGGCGTGCGACTGTTGTAGCACACTTGTTTGGTGAAATGGTATCGCCATGTTTATCCAAAACATCAGCTGATATCGTCACCTTGTTCAAATACAACAAACCTATCGTGATCATTCATCTGTTTGACTTATCCATAACTCGATGTCGTGATTGACGCACCAACATTTAGCGGATACATTTTTTATGCATGTCGTGCACGTTCCATGCATGCCATGTACCTAGTTTCACGTGGCTGACGTACAATGGTATGAATTGCATACCATGATCCATTAAAGAGTGAGTTATCCATTTCACTTGGTCATGCGCGCTCACCTCTTGCACTTATGCAAACCGTGCAAACATTGCTATTTGGTACTCAACCAACTATTCTTTTGTAGCATATTCCATCTATGGGTACAGAGGACTATGTCCACCTCTAGCATGGTCCAAATTTGAGAAAATCGTCCTTGTCACAGGTGATTAATCCGTTGAAATTTGGTTCGTACTTCTTTCGGAAGTACCTTCGCTTACTACTATTGGTAGGGCGAACTTTTTAACTTCCAATGATCGTCACTATCGGTGACAAATGAGACCACAGTATCTTTGATACACCGTTCGGGCATACATCTGATCGCCATTCTGATTGCCTTTTGTGATTTTTTCTAGGCATGCGTGTTGATTCTCTGTCTGAATAATTCAATAGTATGGTCATCCTCGACATCGTCGAGATGCCTCGCAAATGGTGAACGGTGTTTTTTTGGTACTTCAAAGAATGTGCTCGGCGCACTTGTCCATAACACCGTTTTGTGCATAGATCATATGCTTTCATTTGGTGATTTACCGTAAGATAGCAAGACAAGGTAAAGAGTTGGCTACTTCTTGCTAATGGATGCAATAGGGTACGATAAACACCCATGTTGTCGGTGCCATTGGCATCATATGATATGTGTTGTAACATCTACACTAGCATAGCTAGTCCAACGGAGACTCCTGGTTTTAGTGCGTTCGGCACTCACATACGTGGTGCATTCGGCACTCATGACAAAAGTGAAACCTGTAGCTTTTGTCAGTCGTGCAATCGTTGTTTATGACTATGGTGCATTTGGCACTCGTGCAAATGATTTCACCAACATACTCGTTGGCCATGTATTCAACGCCCATGGTAATTGCGTGTTTGGTACTCGCGTGAATGCTACAGTTGCATTTTCCATGTTGGTCATGTTCTAAGTGCAACTGGCACTTGTCAATCGACCATCACACATGGATTCACACCATCGCCTGTGTCTGTTGAGTGTAATCAGCACTCACGTTGTTTTTTTTTTTAAATCCATTCAGAAATGACTCACCGAGAATCCTTGGTGCAATCAACACCCACGTAGATCTACAATCTGCATTTTTTTCTCATACCTCCGTAGACCATAAGCAGTGCGTTCGGCACTAGCATCATGGATGCTTCTGGCATCTGTGATTAAAGTGCAACTGGTTTTTTTNTTCACCAACATACTCATTGGCCATGTATTCAACGCCCATGGTAATTGCGCGTTCGGTACTCGCGTGAATGCTACGGTTGCATTTTCCATGATGGTCATATTCTAAGTGCAACTGGCACTTGTCAATCGACCATCACACATGGATTCACACCATCGCCTGTGTCTGTTGAGTGTAATCAGCACTCACGTTGTTTTTTTTTTTAAATCCATTCAGAAATGACTCACCGAGAATCCTTGGTGCAATCAACACCCACGTAGATCTACAATCTGCATTTTTTTCTCATACCTCCGTAGACCATAAGCAGTGCGTTCGGCACTAGCATCATGGATGCTGTGATGAAAGTGCAACTGGTTTTTTTCACTAGTGTGTGCAACACCAACAAAGAATTCTGCAACTAGCACTTGTGCTATCGCCCGTAGTGCAATTGACACTTACGTCAACAATGTGGTCGATGCCCATGTAACTGTACAATCAACACTCATTTTGTGTTATCCGCACAATTCGCATTGTTTAAGTACGTAGATGAGTGGTCGCAACACGTCCCGTGCTGTTGTTATCTTTCATAAAAAAAACTCGTCTCGATGCATGTCATTGTTGTGATTTTGCAACATGGTGCACGCTACAGTCATCATTTTACCCAAACAAAATTGCTCAGCGCATGTACAACCTCCATTGGGGCATGGCTTTTAAATGGTCAACTCCTCTGGGTTTTCTCGTGGAATACCCCAGACTTTGACATTAATACACAATAATTCAGGCACAGTGCTAAACTTCTCGCATTGAAGTGTTTCCAAATGAATGTCATTCACGACACGGAAAACTACCGGTTTTCCTCCTTTTGTGGTTTGGAACGGACAATGAAAGCAAAATCAGGGCTCCTGATTTTTCCATGAGAGCTCAACCAGAGCACAAGAACCCATGGTCAACTTGACCACATACTGGGGCTCGACCACAAAATTTTTCACCGTTTCAAACATTTTTAAAAATGGTTAACATAGAATTCCTCAACTTGAGGATTCATAAAAGTGAATAAAAATCTGGCACGTCGAGTGCCCCCCTTTTCCTTTGCTGGACGCTTGGAACCTTGCAGCACCTGGTGGCATATTGAGAAAAAAATTGACTCTCTTCTTTTTTCCATTTAAGAAAATGCATTCTTTTTCAGAACTTCTAAGAAAATGATGAAGCTCAAACTGAGCTTAGTGACACTTTTACGATTGTCAAAACCGGATCCCGTGCAATAAATTATCTTGTTTTTGTGGGACAATGTAGGGTGCCAGAACTGAGGAAAAATAGAAAACCTGCACATCGAACCAAGGACGTCCCGGTCAAGATCTGACCGTGAAACAATTGCGCTACTTGCGAATGTCTCCTTTTGTCCGGTTTGCTGTTTGAATCTTGTCGAGGCGTTCCGGGACCATCCCCTCGACATGAGGGGAAGAGAGGCAGGAAGTTTCCTCCTTTCCCGTCTCCCAACGGGGGAGTTGGAGGTGGGGTTGAGGAAACCCATCACTCTGCCCCCCTTCTGGTGCAGCCTCCACCATAGACGAGGGGAGGGAGCGTTGCTTCTTTCTTCCTGCACGCACTGCTCGGTGGCGGAGGGGTTCCNGGGGGGGGGGGGGGGGGGGGGGGGGGGGGGGGAGCAGCCCTCTCTTTTCCACCTTGTGCACCATCGGCGCCATGGACGAGGGGGAGGAGGAGGCACGGATCTCTCCTCCCCCTTGGTGCCTTCGTCGCCCTGAGCAAGGGGGAGGAGGAGGAGACTCACCATCTCCTCACCCCTTTGGGCACCTTCGGCGCCACTAACAACGGGGGGAAGGGGGGATGGGAGGCCCCCCCTTGCCTCTCCCCCTTGGACGCCGCCGGCGTCATGAGCAAGGGAGAGGAGTCACAGGCCTCTCCTCCCCCTTGGCGCCGTCAGCACCATGAACAAAAGCGGGAGGAGAAAGCTCACCCTCTCCTCTTCCTGTGGGCGTTGTCGGCGGTATGGGAAATCGGGGGGGGGGGGAGGCAAAAACCGGATTTTCCCTCACCCCCTTGGACACCGTTGGTGCCACATGAGGGGGAGAGGGAGACACGACCCTTCCCATCCCCTTGGCGCTATCGGTGCCATGAGCGAGGAGGAGGGGGAGGGTGGCCCTGTTCTCTACCTCCAAAACAAGGTGGGATGGAGGGGGGCGCCTTCCCCCTCCCTTGTGTACTGTTCGCCCGCTCCTGTGAGGCTAAGGAGGAGGGAGGTCATTCCTTTCCTCTCCTCTTTGGGCCCTTATTTCTAAGGTCGACGGAGCTCTTGCCATCTCCTCGTCGCCGGTCGGGCGACATTTGGCCTTCCGTCCTCCGGAAGCGTTCTGTCAAACACTTTGTTTTTCTTTCCCTTTGGGGTCAAGCTGCCGCGTCAAGCCCTCCGTACGCAGCTTTAGCACTCGGGTGGCATTTCTCGCTGATCTGGTGTTCCTCGACTCCCACCCATCAGGCGTTTCTCGACTCCCACCCATTGGACGGGTTCCATCCCCGCAATGGTTTCTCTCCATGCAATGCATGGATCGACGGTTGACTGTCTACTTTCACACCGGTCAAACGGACAGATGGAAGCTAGGAGAAGCATTCTTATTCTTCGCAAAAGCCTGGCTTTGATGCCAATACAACAGACGTGGGCTGTTGTGCAACTAACTTCTGATCCCAAAACGTAGGCCCTCAGAAAGTGTAGTCCAAGGAGGAGGAGCGAATGGTTGCCTCTGCCATTTTGGCAGAGACGAACACGCCACAAATTGACGTAGTCATCATAGGGCATTTTTGCAAACATGAATCCTAAAACCCTATCGTTCTACGTGGCACAGCCACGTGGAAACAGGACCCTAACGCCAAGATAAGGGTGGAGGAGTGATGCGATGGATTTTCCATCACCTAGAATCCAGCCACAGTTTTTTTCCAGGCTAGAGTCAAACTAGACTCTAGGCCTTTTTTTTTTTCCGGGCTTTGGCTCCTCAAAACTTGAGCCTCGAGTACCCTGAAGCACCCGATTATCATTTCATGAAAATTTTCTACTAGAAAAATGGTCCTTACTCTACAGGTTTGAACTTGGTTTGCATAAAAAGGGTGGGGGCAGGGAGGTTGCATGTGGTAAACGGACATTGTATACGGCGTTCTGGCTTGATTGTGATTAAGGAATGACCCATTTTCTTTTCTTTTGTCTTAAAGCATAAGGGTGGAATGACCATATACCCCTGGTTCTGGAGAATAAGCTTGATTCCCCCTACGTCGGAATAGTAAGCCTCCTTCACCCCTACCATGCAACAAAAAGCCTGATTCAGCTCTACCTCGTGAAAACAAGCCTCATTCACCCCTTCTACATGGACACGAGTTTTCAGGCATAAGAAATAAATAATATACCATTTGTCAAAAGACAGGATGTCGACGTCGCATGGATGAGTCGTCGACATGCTGACGTCCGTTTTTTTAACCCAACAGTCACAAACTCATTTAGGGAAAGGTTTGTGATTTTTTTCAAGTGGTTTTCGGGGAGTTTGCATGGGGGGTCTGTGACTCTGCATGCATTGAACGGAAACCTGCTTAATCCCTCTACCGCATAGACAGGCAGGTGGGGTACACATCCACTTGCAGCATACTCACTGTTGTCGTGACTAATTGACACGATACCAAATTTTTGCACGAAAAGAATGCGGAGGCCCATTTTTCAGAAAATGACTACAACGTCCACCAAATTCATATAATACTTATGAGGGTCACTGTTGAAAAAAAATACTCTGGATGTCCACCGCGGAAAAGGTGACTACTGTGAAGTAAAAGACACTCCGCATGCCCACTCTCCACACCCACTACCGTAGCACGACAGCATTGAAACAGGACCCTATTGTTGACCCGCGTTGCAAGGGCAACGTGGCAGATGACTGTGTGAGTAGACCACACATTCACTCGCTTCCACTCTGACTTGGCGACATTCTGATTATGGTCACCCATTGGTCCAGTGTATACGTCAATTTTTTTAAGTGTCCAATGGACGAGCGACACACATTTTCCTCTTACGACGACCAAGCATCCCATGCAAATGTTGCATGCATCCAAAGTTCGCAACGTTAACCGCAGAAATCATTCTTCAACCTACATGTCCTCTGTTGAACAAGTCACCGCATTTAAAACTACAGATCGCCTACGTTTGCGGATGACCCATTGTACAGGACAGCGAGGGCACGAGATCTCTGTCGTCGACTCCACATTGCATGCTGCGCATGGTGTCCGACACGACATAATGACACATAGAGGAGACGGAAAATCATGTCAAAACGACCGGTTGTAGGCAGTTCATAGTACAAAGGTCATGGTTTGCATGGCCCTCGTTTCTGCAAGTGTTGCCGGAGTGACACAAGAAATGTGGATGTCAGCGTTCATTGTCTCGCCGTAGCTACTGTTTATGTAACTCNAAATCATTCTTCAACCCACATGTCCTCTGTTGAACAAGTCACAGCATTTAAAACTACAGATTGCCTACGTTTGCGGATGACCCATTGTACAGGACAGCGAGGGCACGAGATCTCTGTCGTCGACTCCACATTGCATGCTGCGCATGGTGTCCGACACGACATAATGACACATAGAGGAGACGGAAAATCATGTCAAAACGACCGGTTGTAGGCAGTTCATAGTACAAAGGTCATGGTTTGCATGGCCCTCGTTTCTGCAAGTGTTGCCGGAGCGACACGAGAAATTTGGATTTCAGCGTTTATTGTCTCGCCGTAGCTACTGTTTATGCAACTCACAAACATGGCTACCGAAAGCGACAAGACTGAGGTTCCGAATGGCCCTGGCCGATGGGACCATGTGAGAGTGTGTGGTGAAGGGGAAGCATTACGGTCATCACCCATGTTGTATCCACTGGAAGCCGCAGCTGCATGGGCCACCATGAAGGCAGACTTCGACGTTTTGGTGACGCAGCATGGAATTCCATCATGGTCATCCATACCTCCTCAATCAGAAACCATGGCTTGGATCCTACGCAGGCGTATGCCCTCTCCGCGTCTGCCTAACACTCGTGATCCTTGGGAGCCCTGGCTGTACACAGAGCCTCCCAGCCCTTAGTGTTGCTACAAGTGGGCATAGGGAATATCTCTCTTTGAGTCATGTATGGTGTGTTCTCAACATCCCAATCCGTGTTAACACCCATGTGGTTAAGTGTACACTTTTATCCACAAATGTTGTATGAGGTGTCCACTACGTAAATTCATGTATGATAGTAGATAGAATAGATAGTTGAAATTTTTACTCCTCAATGTATCTACGATACGTCCTCTTCCACTAACATGAGCTTATCTTTTTCCATCTACGGCCTTCACTCAACAGCATGATGTGTGTATCTGGAATGGCAACAACCATAGTGTCTACACACATGTTTTGGAATGTACGATGTGTGCACAAAGAGTAGCTTTGGGTGTGTTCACTTCGGTGCATGTTGCATGTCAGAGCCACCATGTTCAAAGTGGATTCATCACTATGGGAAGTCAGACTAGTCAACACATCAGTGAAGTATCGACACATTAGTGAAGTATAACACATTAGTGAATTCATTCTTTTTTCTAACACCTTTATGGAGGTTGTTTTAGCAATGTGAATTTGAGCATAATGAAATAAATGAATTTGGAAGCATAATGAAAACAACATGAGTACATCATTTGAAAATCAACATTGATTTCATAAAGTCCTGTTAAAAAGAGCTGCCATGTCACATGTACTAATCCACACTTGAACGTACACTGGTAGGCCATGCACAAAACATATGACATCACAAGCTGGACACTTTGCCTCTTTAGTGAACTCCTGAAAAGCATAATGGAACACTTCCCCAAAAGGGGATGCACACAATCCCGTGCATGGCCACTTGAAATCTGGCCTGTCCCCTCTCTGCACATCCTAGGTTGAAAGAGGCCATCCTGCAACAGATGACCTCTCCATCCTTCTTTGCACCTCCCGTGTCATGGGCCACGTGTGATCTGACCCTCTCCCGCAGTTGTTTAATACATGGTCCCCTCTTTGTCATAGTCTTGAGGAAGACATGGGGCAGAACACAAAAACAAGAATACAACAAGGAATGGGTGAGGGCACTATTGGCCTGAGGGTGCACCGTGGAGGGTCCCTAGCAGTGGCTGGTTCACACCACCAACTGTTTTTGGAGAGACTGAAACTGTGGAGGCAAATGGTTCCAAGAATGGCAGAAACCTGGTCAGAGATTGAGGAAATAGTTTTGGCCCCAATTTACTGGGAATTAAACACTTTATCAAGGCCCAAAAGCAGTGGAATTTTATAGCCACTGATCTAAGCTTTCCAGAACACCAAAGCATGCCAGATTTGGAGCTTCCTAGCAGATTCTATGGCTTCTAG
>SZWC01013779.1:45289-74490 GCA_023375785.1 Penium margaritaceum
CGTGGAGTATGGGTCGACATGGGAGAGGCTGCTGCAGAGGGAGTGCCGGGGAGAGATGCTGCGATTGTGTGACTCCCCCAGCTTGTGGGGCTCCAGGCAAGGGAGGTTGATTGAGGACTGTCTGCAACAGAAAGGCCCTCACAAGATTTGAGGGAAGAAGACAGGGGAACATGGTGCACCCGGGATTTGGAATGATGCAAATCCGCTGCCGACCCTCTGTCTTGCAAGGTCATACCCGCAAACGCTGTTGCAATGTCAGAAGAAATTGAACTAAGATATTGCTGCTGCTGCTGCTGTTGCCGCCGCCGGCGGCGCTGCTGCTGCTGCTGCTCCACAATCTCTTCTGAGTTCGGGTTGCTACCGCTACCCATGTTGAGTGCAGGTCTAGAGGAGGAGGCGAGAGCACCAGTGCCCGCAACAGTGGGCAATGGTGACTCAACAGACGAGGTAGAAAGAGGAGAAGGCAGAGGAGCGAGCCTGCTACTGCCGAGCCAGAGACGTCGCGACGGAGCGTTGGGCGATTGCGGGGAGCGAGGGGAGCGAGGTAGGCCCGGGGGTGGTGAAGAGGAGGATGCACACTCCCACTTTAACTGCATTGCAGAGTGAGTGGGGGAGCCAAGGCTGCCTCCGCCGATGCGGATGAGTGCACCTCCGCCTCCTGCCGTTGCATAGAGACCCTCCCTGCTGATTGGTCGGAGAACGCCCCACTGTTGCCTTGGTGCGGAAGGGGCGCTTTGGGGGGTAGTTGGAGCCACAGCTGGTACCTCCATGGGTTCAGACAGGCTGGAGGGCTGGAACGCCTCACTGAGAGGAGAAGGAAAGCGTCCACATGACTGCAAAGAGCCTTCCTTGAAACTCTGATAGGTATCATTCCTCTCTACCAGTGTGCTTATGCTGCTCCCTTCAGTACAAGCTGCTGAGCTGGCGGCAAGCACTGCTGAGCTGGCTGCAGAAACTGGCGAGCTGGCAAGGGGCAATGCCGTCGCGTCGCCATGTACTCGAATCGGGCTGAGGTTGCTCTTCTGCCGCCTGGCGAACAGGGATGAGGCCATGCCGGGCGGCGGATGCGCAATCAAGGAACTCCTTTCCTGGCACTTGTTGGCTAGTTTACTTGAAGATGCAGCGGCTGAAGTCGACGTGCTGCTGGCTCGCGATCCGGTTTAGTGGAGACCGCAGTCATGTGAAATCGAGACCAAGTTGAAGTTGTGTTGCCCTCTCCAGTGGTGAAGGTAGAACCTCCACTGACGAAGCTTCCAAGGAGGACCCCTCACACAAGGTGTTGGTGTTGGTGTTGGACTGCGCACCAACACCTACACCAACACCAACACCAACACCAACACCCAAGTGCCCAGGTTACGAGTGTGGCCGCACACGGCCGTGATCCTTGGTAGGAGGCGATCAAAGATGGTCTTAGAATCAGGCCGGGCAATGCAAAAGCCTGTCCGGCTGGAGGCGCCACATCAGAAGGCCATCCTCCCGCTGCAAGCTGGAACTCTGCCAGTTGGTGCCTTGTGCAGCGTCCAGTGGGGGCGCACAAGTGAGGTGTGAAGCAGCAGTCAGATGTGTTGATGCACGTGGAAGCAATACCGTTGAAGCTGGTGGAAGAAATGCTGTTGAAGCTGGTGGAAGCAGTGGATGCCAGCTGCGGTGCAACAGTCAGAAGGGGCGCATGTCATGTGCTGCACAGCGCAGCAACCACTGTCAACTCAAGCCATAAGTCCATGTCTTGGCGTGGCTATTGTCTTGCTCGCTGGGCATGCGCCTGCTGCTGCAGCAGCAACCACTACTGCCGCTACTGCCGCCACTGTTGCCACCACCACTGTCGCTGCTGCTGCTTCTGCTGTTGCTGCTGCCGCGACCAAGACCGCCGGTGTTCCAGCTGTCGATGCTTGTTGTTACTGCTGCTGCTGCTGCTCCTGCTGGTGCTGTTGCTGCTACTTATACTGTTGCTGCCGCTGCTGCAGCTGCTGCTATTGCTGCTGCTGCTGCTGCTGTGCCGAAGCTGCTGCTGCTGCCTCTGCTGCGGCTGCTAATTCCGCGCCCGTTTCTGCTGCCGCGCTGCTGCTATTGCTGCTGCTGCTTTGCTGCTGACGCTGCTGCCACCACCGCCGTCAATGCTGCCGCAGTTGCTGCGCTTGCCACCGCCGCTGCTGCCGCTGCTGTTGCTGCGGCAATAGCGGGCCGCTATTAGCGGGATCGAGCCTAGCCGGCTTTTTGGATTCCGGCTCCGATGAGACCTCTTGTCTCACACGTGGTTGGTTATTGGAAGGCTCCAGACATCGCCGAGTCGGGGATGTGCGGGACGCCAACGAAGCCGACGTGGTCGGGGAAGGTTCTGGCCGTTTGCGGCTGCTGCCCCAGAGCAATGAAGAGGCCAACAAATAGAAGATTTAGAAGAAGAAACGCCCGCGAGATACGTGCCCTTTTGGAGCGGGCCTGGTCCGCATGTGAATCACATGTGCAGGGTGCAGGGTGTGTTGGCGATCAGTCCGCGTCGCCCAAGATGCTTATGCTTTGGGCTGCAGCCAACAACCGATCTGTCTTGGAATCTTCCGTCTTCAATGCTACTGGGTCGGACGCTGCAGCTGCAGCCGCGGCCGATTCGGACGCTGTGGGCGTTGGATGCTCTCGGCTCAGCAGGGCGCTTTCGTTTCAAATTGGCGCTGTGGGGCTGGTCGCCGCTCGCCCCTAGCCACGAGCCGTCGAGCTGCGCCGGTGTTGGCCTTTGTCGGCCTCCTTCATCCGCGCTGCCACTCGCGGTGCACGCTGTTGCATAGATCGAACTTCAAATGTAGAGGAATCACTTGCGTTTTGTTCTGCTGCACAGTGCACCCCGCATGTGCGATCGCGCCATAAGCACACCCCTCTGCTGCAAGACAAAAGCAGCAATAGCTGGACAGCAGCATAGTAAGTTACTGCGCTGATACTACTGGTAACCTACACTGCCTCTATTGGCACGCAGTGACTGCAGAGCGCGCGCTTCACCCGCCGCGCTAGACACGTCTCCACTGAATGGCGCGGGCTGGCACATGCTACTTCCGTGGCAAACGATGCGCGAAATCAATCGTCACCACTGGTGGGGCGCTGCAAAAGCTAGCGCCAGCGTGGTGGTGGCGCACCCTTCCATGCTCTCGTTCGGGATAGCCNGTGCAAGTTTTTCACTCCGGCGAATGGCGATTGATGAACCCATGACACGTGCCAACAAAGCTACAGTCGCTGGTATCGCTGCTATGTGCAGCAGTAGCTGCTGCTGCTGCTTCTGCTGCCCACTCCTCTCTCGCTTGCGGGTGGCAGGGATCTTATCTTCCTCCAAGAGGGCAGGCACAGATCCCTCCGAATCGTCGACGCGCCGCCCCTGGGGACCACGTGATAGTTACTCATCAATGCGTCACGACAAACATTTCGTGGTCCGTTCAAAAATTGCAATCGCGACGATTTAGTGTGAAATTTCGGCATGGACGTCCCAGATTGAACCTCCCGGTCCTCGACCAAGCAGTTGGTCACACGACCTGAGGTGGTCCTCCGCAAACGGGCAGGAACGTCGAAATGATATCGGACGCCATTTGGTTTGTGCGACAAAGGGCCACCGCGGTCAGACTCCGGGAGGGCATAAGGTGGTCCATGCTTGGGGATTGTTTGGGAGTCTGCGGAAGAGATCACAGTCGCAGTCAGCTGCGACAGGGGACATCGCAGTCTGGTTTAGGGTACATGTAAGGATTACCCACGAAATTCGAATGTGTGTAAGCCCTACCCGCGCTCGGAAGAATAAGAAATTCTACCCTGCGATTGGAAGAATAGGAATCCCCTATCTACTGATCGGAAAACAAAACTGCCCTACCTATGAACGGAGAAAAAAAACGCATGTCGACGCTGCATGCGATGCAGCGTTGACATGCTGATGAAATCATTTTTTTAATCATTCACAAACCCCTCTTTTGAGGGGTCTTTTAATTGTTATAGGGGGCGTTTGCCTGTGTTCGCAATGGGGGTCCGAGACTCCCCATGCGTTGAAAGGGAACCTACAAGGCCCCACTACCACGGGACCCATCAGAAGCTTGCCCAAACATAAAACCCTAAACCCCGAATGTATTTTGGGGTAGTGTTTGTGTAGGTTTTGCGTGGAAACCATGGGGGTGTTCCTTGAAGAAAAAAAAGGGAAATAAAAGGACCCTTTTTGCTCATTGTCAAAACTGGCGTTTTTGCTTGATCGCGATCAAGCAATGACCTCTTGTATTTTTTTCATTTGACATGCAAACCCCCTGGTTTGATGTAGGGTTTTATGTTTTGCGACAGCTCCGCCAGCGCAAAACATAAAAAATACAAAATCAAGCTAGGGGATTTGCGTGTTGAACCAAAAAAACTACAAGAGGTCATCGCTTGATCCAGTTCTTGCATGGGAGCAAGAATCACGAGGGGGGTTGACATGCCCCACCTCGCTTCTCTCGATCAGCGGTACATGCCACCGATTGGGCATGGTGTAGCAAGCAGGTGGTCTAGTGTATTTTCTAACATTCAGGCATGGCTGTCTTATTTTTTAAGTGCCGGGTAGGGCTTTCCTAAACCCCTCGCAATTTGGGGATAAGAGTTATTATGCCCTCTGGTTAATGCTCTCAAAGTGATCGAAAGAAGATAGAACCACCGACAACTTTGAAAGGTACCCAACCCTTGTCATTCAAAAACGCAATATACTTCGACTTCCATACATGTGTCAACATCCACCCTCATTATGAGATTTTTCATGCAATCAATCCCACCTTCAAAATCTCTGACTCCATCGGCCTTGCATCTTGATGCTACTACTCATGGCTCTTTCTGGCAGATAGGCCGTTAATCTCTTCTAAAATGGGCGAATAAACCTATAAACTCAATACGATTGGTAACATTTTTATTACTAGTTGCCTTAATTGAACAGGTGCTCAACGAAAAGGCTTTTGGACCATGTACTTTCAAAGGAAAAGAAAAATGTCGCAAATTGTAACAACAACATGGAGGTAGGCAAAATACATGGACTTTTTTACAAAAATCTACACAAAATATATGCAAGGCACTATAATTGGCACATGAAGAGAAACCTAAGACCCTACTTTGGTCAGCTATAGTTGAGAATGATTTGGCGTTAGACAATCATATACCACGTCCATATGAAACAAACCCGTTGGGGTTGTCAATACGTCGTAGCCAGTCTCCCAATAGAAGGGGCGGATGATGAAGTCAAAGCAACAAACTAGATATATGGATTCCTGTGTTTTCCACTCAAGGAGAATGAAGGGTGAATTTTTCAAGACGAGGCGAATGGTGACCAAAGCTTTGAACTCAAGGAGAATGGAGCTAGCTCATCCGTAAGAGAGGGTACCAAAGGTATTCCTTGTAGAACCAAAACCAACACAATAGTCCACTACGTTCCTTCAAGTAATAGAAACGAAAAGGTTTCCCACATCGATCAATCCAGGATACACTTCATGGTTGCATTTCGCTGTAGAGACACGCAAACAAACCAAAAGTTACTTGCGACACAAAAAATGTACCATAATGATCTTGACATTCATTGTAATCAAATCCATGATTTAGGGAATCTTTATGCTCAAGCAAAAAATCTGAGAAAAGAAAACATTTGGGTGGTACCTTTAAATTCATTGAAGGAAAAGGCATAATCCTTGAAATGGATGACGACCGGGTTTGACCACCGGGGATGACCTTTTTTTTAATCGGAGAGCCAAATGCGACTTGCCTCATGCGTCAAGCGGCGTTAGAATGAAAAATCTCAGACAAAAACATTCTTTCTACATCAAGACTTGAACATATATCGTAATTCAGATTGCTTTGATATTGTTTTTATGCAATTCTTGAGCCTTCGACAAAATTCATGTACCGTAGTCAATAGAGTAATAATTTGGGTGGTATTTATGAAAATTTATGATAAAAAAATCATTTAGTTGAAAACATCCAAGATATAATCATATATCAAGATCAAGAAGGCATAGTTCCTATCAAGAAAACGTGAGTGAAATTTGAAAGATTTCAAACGTGAAGCTACGAAAATGCATTCACCACAGGAACTCCCACGAGATGCTAGGCATCCCATGAGCAAGCTCAAGTATGGTTAGATGTCCTAATTTACCAGTGGGAATAAGATATGGCCATTTCATGCACCCAGTCAAGTCAGAAGAACACCTAAGGCCACCTCACAGAGTGTGAAAAACTTCTAACAAAAACACCTTCACGTAATCCTACAAGAGTCTCCCCCTCATGAAGTCCCACTTTCAATAGGGGGAGAGATGGAGCTAAAGCGAATAACAAGACAAGTTAATACGTTCTATAATTTGATACAAAACAAAAAGCAATCAAGTCACATATCCGACAAAACCTGATAAAAACCTTCCCGTTGGACATTCTATGCTTGTCGCAAGTTGTCACAACTTACTTCAAACAAACAAAATCCCCTTTCTCCTTACAAAAAAATTGCTACAACATCTATAAACGAACTGATTTTGAGAGATCCATAATCACACTCTGTTTTCCTTGTTCATGCTATTCACACCTTGCTATCTGTTGGAGCACAATCAGCGAGCATTAAAATTCATTTGATTCATAGAATTGAGCTCCTCACAAAAACTAAAGGGGAGTTGAAAAAAGGAATGAGTGTGATGTAAGCTGCATGAATTTTTCATTCATGAGGGCAAGGAACAAATAAACTGAACTAAAACATGAGAAAGTTAAGCACATAATGTAGCTTACGCTCCTTTACCACGTCATTGTTGAGTTGGTTGTAAGGATTACATGGTGCATGCTTATGCAAAATGAATGGTCCATGATGAGCAAGTTTGAATTTTTGTGCCTGAACTAATTAGAAAAAAATCATCAACAAAAGCTATTGACAATAATGTTTTCTACTTCAGCGATTCTAACCATGAGCTTTAAGGGTGTTTCTGAAAAGGCCAAAAAACTATGCTATTTGAGTAAGAAATAAGTGCGTTATAAGATAGCTTTAACATTGTTCATGTTTGTGGGGTGCAGCAAGGGTTAGGTTCCTTGTTACTGGGACCGTTGTGCTAGTAGAAAGACCATGAAAAGAGTACAAAGCCAAAACTAGGAGAATGCTTGGCCTGAATGACTGTAGTTGATCACAACTTTATACTACAAGAAAGAGTAAAGTAAATATAGCTCAGCAAGAGACTAACTCAGGAATCTTATGCCTAGACACAGCTCCAAGCCCACAGGTGGGCAAAGCCTAGCAAGACAGCTCTACCAAAAGCAGCTTGATTCTTGGGCGCTGTCTGGCCATCTCTCCTAAGTAGTGAGGCCTTAAGGTAGACGAGGGCATCCTTTTACCAAGGCTAACAGACTGCTGCATTTTACTAAGGTCTTAAGAAGAGTGTCTACAGAGTCTTGGCCTAAGGTGATGTCTACAACTGATGGAGGGTGCTATGGTAGAATGCAGGTGGAAAGCTAGGTAATGACTGAGTTGTTCATTTAAGGGTGTCACGTTCGGCACCTTTTATAGAAGGCTGTTCGCAAGTTGACAACAATTTAGACAGATGGAAGCTTCCGGCTCCATGTGGGAAGATTCCTAACCTAGGATTCTTCGAGTAGGCAGAAGCCCCTATAGTAGCTCCTGCTACTGAGTCATGCACAGCTGTGCTGATGAAGAGCGGTCCTCTCTTCTTGCTTTGCATGTAGTTGTTGACTCAGGCATGCATGTTGTGACGCAGTGCTACGTCCTACATACTTGCATTGATGCATAGCGTTCCCCACTCTTAGCCTTGCATGCTCCTGCTAAGTTGCACTAATGTAGCAACCGTTGTAAGGCGGTCCACAATGCCCAGTCAAGTGTAGACGTACTTTAACTAAACCTAGCCGAGAAACCACCAGTGCATAGTCCCACTATACAGTTGCTGACTAGTCTGGGTTAGCAGGCATGCACAGCCCTATTGTGCATGCAACACATAGAATTTTACAACTCTAGGATCCATTCCCCCCAATGACTTAAATGCCATGATTAAATCTGGTCCGTACACGTGGAGAAAATGTAAGTAGTTGATCCCAGAATTTTTTAGAGAAAATTCCTTAACTTCCTAGAGGCTCCTCCGATTCTCAAATCGATTCCGCTAGCTTGTGTAGAAAATGGGTGTAGTAATCATCACTTCTTAAAATCCCCCTCGATTTGTGCGCCGAAGAGTTTTTCTGTTTTTGGTGAAGAAATCAGTGACATTGGGGGTCTCCAAACAGGTTTTCATGTCAGAAGAAATTTGTGTTGCTTCCCTTATGGTGAAAAGTTTTACATGAGGCTTTTCTTGCTCTTTGCCTTGAGCTCGCCTTTAACTGTAATGAGTGGGGCTCCGAAAGGGGATTTTTTGGCTTTAAGAGGTTGCTGCTACGCCTTTCTTGCTATTTCCGCCATCAAAAAAAGGTTTTTTGGCGTCACAAATCAACTCGGAAGATTTGTTATATCTTTTGGTATACGAAAGCGTGTATGGGCATTTTTGTGCATGCTTCTGCATGAAGGGGCGCTCTGTTTGACTTGCCCTTTGCTTGGAAGCATCGCTACTGCTTTCCGTATGGTTGAGAAGTCACTCGAATAAAAGATAAGAATATTCTTCTGCCCCCCTCACGTAGAACGCCTGTTGCGAAAGAATAAATAGCAGTTGCGGTATTGTTGACGCCATCTTTTCCCTCACGCGTCCAGAGTCGTCACCCCATAACTTCATTCACAACTTGCGCAATCTTGGTTGCCAAGCTGGATTTGGAGTCATACTGGTCAATCGTCGCACGCTCCGAGATGTCACCACTACTACTAAGTTGCTTACCGAGTGAGCGGCGACCCCCTCCTCTCCTCGACCACTTTTGCCCGCCGGCGACTTCGTCCGTTTCCTATCTCCATCGCCAGTTTTTTACTGCGGTGGGGGGGGATTGTCCGCGCGCTTGCTTAGGAGTCGCGAGATCACTTACCCCCGCATTGGCCAACTTACTCAACACTTCACGGTCAAGCAAATTTGGGCGCTAGCTGACAACAGCAAAGGTAGGGAGCATCCCTGCCATGTCTTCTATCACGGCAGGCCTCCCGCTTGCTGCCGCACCTGCCCCTTTTGCAGCTCTCCCCCCCCATATACGTCCGCCGTGGCTGCTCTCTCGTGTTCCCCTACGTTGTAGTCTGCCTTCGCGACAGGCTGTCATGGCAGGCAACCCTGCTTCGGCGCTGCTCTAGTAGCTTGTAGCGGCCGTTGCTAACCTAGCGCCCCCTTTTTAGTGAAAACGACTCTTGTACCCCTTTTTGGCTACGTTTTCCCCATCCAAGCTGGAGAATTTTTGTATTTATTTGAGGACTAAAGTGGATATTCAAAGCAGTTTTTTTAAAATGTGGGAGAGTGAAGTAGGTCTCTTAACATAATTGAGGACTAAAGTGGGTGGTTGAAGCTGCTGATTGTCTGAGAGTAAAAAGAATTTTTGTAGCAGGCTACAAAGGGGAGACAGGTGTCAAAGTTTGAAATCTGACGCCGACACTAAGCGTGACGGAGTCTCTTGGCAATGAAAGAACTTGACTACTGCAAGGGAATATCTCCATGAACGTAAGTTTTCTTGATGGCCACATATCTCTACTGCATGCTCCACAAGAAAATTCGTGCACCATGGGGCACGAATCTTGGTTTTGTGTGTGCAAAGATCCGCTATGGTGTAAGCGCCTGTGTTCGACTATTGTGTGTCTCCCAGGTCGCCCTTCTTTCGGGGATACTACGATTTAAGGCAGAACTTTTAATTCCACATTACTCTATACACCTGTAATGTAGTCCATGAGGACACTTTTTTTCAAAAAATTTGTTGCTTGCGCTGTTCGAAGAACGTGCTCAAGGATAATCGAGTGGTCGATCACCTTTGAGTGAATCCAATTGCCGCGGATGTCAATGTGCTTCGTTTGGCGCAGAAATTTTATTGATTTTGCAAGGTTGATAAATGATTTGTTGTCGATGAAAACTTTGGTTAGGCCGTGCTGCAAGAAAACTATGTCGTCAAGGAGCTTCTTGAGGTATGAAACCTCTTGAGCTGTTGATGTCACCGCGACGTACTCAACTTCTGCTGAGCTGAGTGTGGTGATGTTTTGCCTCCTACTAAACCACATGACTGCCGGCTAGGAGACAAACGAATTATGTAGTGCTTCGGCGGTCTTCCTCAGCATCGCCGAAATCTGCATTCTTAGTAGTGCGGCTCCAAGTTGCTTGTTGAGCCACAGACCAACCCAGTGTCTAAGGTACTCTAGAAAAATCCAAGGGCATGATCTAGCTCCTCGCAAGCCCGTTCACTACAAGTCTCATTCCCACAAGCCAGGTTGCTCATCGTAAACTGCAGATTAGGTCATGTGCAGCTTGTAGCGTGCATGAGAGAACCAACTCAGCTACGATAATCAATCTGATGTCGCCCCCTTGGTCCTTAATGAATGAGCTGCTGCTCCGTTAAGGGAATCAAACGTGACAATCTGGAATGTCAACCCGTGAACTTCGGCTGCGTAAGACTACTGAGACAACTTGAGCGTGCATGATGCACGATCGAGATTGATGTTCATGCCAAGGTAGTATTCAAAGCTGGGCATAAGTGTTACATTTATCTCTTTCGTCATTCCACAAGAAATTGCGTGGATGAAGTCTAGCGATAGACCTTGATATTGTGGACGTACACAAGGACATAGCAGTCTAGACATTTGTTCTAGACTTGACAATGCAGGAACAAGCAGTCTTCACACACTGATGGATACAAGTCCAATGACTCAAGGAGGCCTTGGAGCTTGTGGTCCCAAAGAAGAGGGCTTTATTTCAGCTCGTAGAAGCTCTTAATGAGCTTGAATACTCTTTCGTTGCCGTGATCATACCCTTCTACTTGCTTCATGTACACTGTATTCTCCATTTCTCCATGCAGATAGGCGTTCTTATCGTCGAGCTACTATACCTCGTAGTCTTTGGCTGCTCCAATGGTGAGAATAATGCGCGCTGTGGTATAACGGCTAACAAGTGCGTGCGTTTTGAAGAAATCCTTGTCTTCCACATGCGAGAACCCCTTTGCAACTTGGCGCGTATTGAATTTGTCAATGCTTCCATCTGGCTTCATCTTCACCCTGAACACCCACTTCACACGAACTAACCTAAGGCTGGATGGCAGCTCTGTTAGCTCCCAAGTTTCCTGATCCATGAGGCTGTTGTATTCTACATCTAGTGTTGCTTTCCATTTTGCTTCAAAAATCAGTTGCTAGTGCTTCCTTTAGTGACTTTGGCTTGGGCGAGGGTGTAGATGAGGCCTTGAAAAGGAGAGATGTCAATTGCATTCTGATGAAGGCGGCATGTGCCTCATCGTTCTCAACATACACCGTGCATTCTGTGATCGCCATGTCGCATTTTGCTTCATCCTCCTTGTGCTCTTTTTCCATTTGCTACTACAAGTGGCGCGTGAAATGCCGACGTTTGACTATATCGTCGTGCTTTTATAGCCGCGTCGCTTGGCACCATCTTGTGTCACAACGAGCTGGCATTTTTCATGGCTTACAATGTCCGTCTCCTTATCAATGGCAATGCGTTTGTTGTGGTCAGCCACAAGGGGCACACTCGTGCGCATTGCCTCTTTACTCGCGTGATCCATATCCGTCGTGGTGATTAGATCATAGTTTGTTTCTTCGTTCTGGATTTACTCCACAAATGAGTCGTAGAATGACTCAAGGAGGTCTGGGGCGGTCCAGCGCTTGGCTTGCTACCCTTGACATGTCAGATGCTAAAAAACAACAACATCATGATTGGTGGTGATTTATACATTGTCAATGCGGTAGAACCTCCAACCTTTCTTGTTGGGGCTTTGTCTGAGAAACATGCCCCAAGCTGCTGTGTTTGAAAGCTTTCCACAACGTTGTTTTTGGATGTGGAGAAGTGACATGCAACAAAATGTCCAAAGCATGGTGATGTCCTGCTAGTAGTTGTGCCATGCTTGAATTGGAGTCATCTCTGGTAAGGCCGTGTGTAGTACATGATTCCGCACCCAAACTCCTTGCCTCAAAGCATACGGCCACCAAGAGTTCTCCCGTTACGCCCCTAGCAGCATGGATTTGAATGTTTCTTGAATGATACAATTCACCCTTTATGCGACACCATTGTGCTGCCAAGTAGATGGTGCAAAGAACTACTACACATTGCCCATGTCTTCAAGTTGCGACATGAATTCTAGGTTCGTGTACTCACCAACATTGTCATAGCGTAGGACTTGCAGCTTCTTGTTGCTTTGCCTTTTTGCCATTGCCAGCCATTTGACAAATTAGGTTGGCTCTTCATCTCTGATTTGAAGAAGATAGTTTCAAAGAAAATGTATCGGATCATCCACAAAGATGAGGCGTTACCGGTGTCCACCATAGACTATTGCTGATGGGAGCGGTTCGCGGATGTCGGTGTGAACCTGTCTAAGCTTTTGGCTAATGTCGCACTTGCTTGCAGGAGGAAACATTTGATTTGGAAACTTGGCATGAACGCAATCCTGCCTTTGCCACTTTTCTTGATGTCAAGGTCGTTGACATGACCCTTCTTCACCATGCATTCCACCAACAAATTGCTAATGTGGCCAAGCCTCTTGTACCACATTATATCACTTGCACCTGTGGGTTGGTGAAGACTTGCTCTTGCAAATGAGAAGCCGTCTCATCTTGAGCTGGTGCACTCAAGTCCACTTTAACCATGCCATGAGGAAGGAGGTGACCTTCTACAAAGGTTTTTCCTTCATGGCTTTTGAGCGTGACATGCTTGCCATTTCTGATGACGCAAGTTCCTCTCTTCATCAGTTTGCCAAGGGAGAGGAGGTTAATGGCAATGTCAGGTACGTAGAGAACATTGCCAAACATTACGTGTGCTCCTTTATACCTTGTCACAATCACTATGCCCTTGCCAAGCACGAGCACTTGCTTGTTGTTGGCGAACATCATGTAGTTTCGATTTGAAGACTTGTAGTTGTGCAGGCACGATTTGTGGTACGAGATGTGCAAGGTACATCCACTGTCTTGGTATCAAACATACGGCAAGCGAACAAGCTTGTCGCCTTGAGTGTCTGACAACTCAAAATCTCATGAACTATAGTCAATCTGTTGCACTTTCCCTTCCTCCTTATTCTCGAAATCGTGATTTCATTCTATACTCTTTTCTCCTCCACTCTCCTTCTTCTGTCCTCCTTGCTTCTTTCTCTTGAAGTTGTTGTGCATCCTCCCTTTCTCCTTGTCGTGAAACCAATTGAAGTAGTCTTTCTTCACGTGCCCTTTCTTCTTGCAATAATGGCACGTGATATCACGACATGATCCGATCAGCTGGCCGATGGCATAGCGTGCAATTGCCTTTTGGAGGGAGCGCGTCAACTCCTAGGAGGAAGCTGTCCTTGTAACTACATGGCTGTTTTATAGGGAGTGGGACGCACTCTTCAATCCTTCATTTTGGTTAGCTGCATTTGTGAAAATGCGAGTTTTTTCACTTGTAATTTGGCGGTCTCTCTGCTCTGTCAATAGCATCTAGCAAACGTTTACCTCTCTTTGTTCTGCTTTAGGCTTGAATTTCATAAACTTTTGCACGCCAACCTAGTATCCAGTGAGGAAGTTGAGTAGGAAAGTGACAAATATAGGCTCAGAGATGGGTGCGTCTGTGATGGCAAGTTTGTCACAGAGCAATTTTGCCGTCTTGATGTAGCTCCCAATGTCACTAAAGCTTCAGAGGCTGATGTGGGAAAGCTCTCTAAGGAGATGAGACTCAAAAGTGGAGTCACTTGACATGAAGATCCGTAGCAAATAGGACAATGCGTGTTTAGCATGCTTAGTTGTTGCCTCGCATATGGAAATGGCTTCATCAATACTAGGGTTTAGCTATTTTTCAAGCACCATGTATGCAGCTTGCATGGAGTAGTTAAACTTTGACACCATGTGTGGTGGTGATCTTTGAGGAGGTGGAACATAATAGCTAGTGTAGAACTTCAAGATGGTGTGAATATGGGCCACTTGTTTGAACTTGTGGGCCTAGTGCAAGACATTTTTGCCCTTGAACTGATCCATCTTGATCTTCTGTAGATGAAGAAAGGCTGCTCCTGTTTGCACAATGCTTTCTAACCCTTGATGCCCAACTCCTTATGTTAACACTTTGTTGCATGGTTGCATGTTTGTTGTTACCTGTTGCGCCTCAAACACATGCTACATTAATGGATGTGGTTGCCCCATGTATGTCTAAAGCGTTGGTGCTTGAGGAGATGGTAGAAATGGTGTCATCGTGGGCATGCCCAATGGAACCTGTCGCTGTTGCACTGAATACAATTGTTCCATTCGTACCTGTGCCAATGCTACTGGTTGCACCTGTGAAGGAATGACACGCTGGTGCATAACCGATAGAGGACTTAGCTGAGGTAGATGTTCTAATGATGCATGTGAAGCTTGCTAGGCATGATTAGACTGCTCCTACGGCTGTTCCTGTAGTTGTTGTTGTAGTACCTGTTGTTCTTTTAGCCATGACATATGCTTCTAAAGTTGATTCAACTGGAAATCATGTTGAAGCTGCTCATACTGGCAGAGTACTTCTTTTGCACCTTGTTCCTTCCTAAACACCATGGTCTCTTGCTCCACAGCCAAGCGCGTAGCTACTTCTTGTAGTACCATGAGCTTTGCTTCATCTACCAAACATTTCACTTCTTCTGCCTTACATTCTTCCTGCCTTTCCGCACGCCAACCTTGATATTATCCCATGTGCAAACAATGCAGGAAAAAATTTTAATCAAGAGGTGGACAATTTACACTTGAATTCTCCATCTCCATGTTGCTCACATAATCCACGTTGCCTCTGAGGTTTGCAGGCCGAATCCCACATAAGGAACTTGAAGACGTCAGTTGCTTTCTTGCGTAGGTGACTAGATTCTAGAGCTCCTCCAAAACACCACAAGCTAGAATTTAGACTATAGATGCAGTCAGCAAAAACTTCGCTTTGATACCATGTTGATGTTCGTGGGATGCAACAAGGGTTAGGTTCCTTGCTAGTGGGACCGTTGTGCTTGGAGAGCAACCACAAATAGAGTAGAAAGCTGGAACTGGGAGAGTGTTTGGACTCAATGATTGTAGTAAATCACAACTATTGTACGAGAAACAGTACAGCTAAACACTAATCAGCTAGAGACTAACTCTTGATGCTCACGCCTAGACACAGCTGACTAGCCTGGGTAAGCAGGCATGCACAGCCTTACTATGCATGCAACGCATACTATTTTTAGCTTTATGGTCCATTCTCATCAAGGACCTAGATGCCACAATTAAATGTGGCCTGTACATGCGCACAAAATCTCAGTCATTGCTTCTTAGAAATTTTGAGAGAAAATCCCCTTACTTCTTGCAAGCGTCTTCGATTCTGAAATTGAGTACGCCAGCTTGTCCAGAAAAATAGGCACAGTATTTGTCACCTCTAATAGACATGGCGCAGTCGGATCAACAATCAAAGGTTTTTACGCGAAGTTACAGGTGTGACCGAGTGCAACTTGATTGGTAATCTTCTTTTGTAAGAGCCAGATTTCCTTTAGGCATCAAGCTCTCAAGGGGAAAAGGAGCTTGAATTTCTGTGCTGCATACATAGTAGGGCTTTGCATACATGCCAGCTCAGCTTGGTCAACAGCTGTGCAGTGCAAGCAAGCATTGCTTGGTACTTGGCCCTGACCAATTAGGGTGGGGCTTCACCTGAATACACTTCTAAGACCGCCTACATCAGCACATGGAAGTATGGTTCTAGAGCAGGGACCACTTTGCACAAGGTGGTGCATGCAAGTACCACATGCACGACTCAGCATTGCATCAAGTACCACATGCAGGACTCACCAGCTGCATTAGCTACTACATGCACGACTCAGTAGTTGCATGCAGTGCTAAGAGTGGAGACTACCCTATGTCAACAACAACACAAACGACTCAACAACAGGGACCACGATTAAATGGCCAGCATTAAGAAAGCTTCCATGAGGAGGACACTGCATGCTTTAAACCCGGAAGATTCCTTGATAAGGAAGCTAAGACATTGCAGTAGAAAGCAACCTCTAGGCATAGAGAAGCAAGGAAACTTGCCAGGATCTCATGATAAAAGCAGGATGGACTCACCCAGTCCAGTAACTTACTAGTAACGTAGTCAGCAACTCCAACATCAACTCTACGGACCAATAGTTGATCTTTGCCGGACAACACTTCCACACCAAGACTCTGTCTCAAGACTCCAATAAGCTTAAAAGCAGTGAAAAAGCCTGGGCAAGAGGACGCCCCTGAATAAATGAAGGCCTGTCTACCTTGCTTTAATGGCTAGACTATGTAAAAGACTCCAGCTACCTAGCGTAAGCTCTCTTGCTTGACGTTGCCCATCTGTGGGCCAAATGTTGTGTCTGGGTGTGAGAGCCTAGAGTTAGTGTCTAACCTCAGCTTTACTTTACAAAGATGATTTTTTCAAGACAGTCAGACCGTTGGATTCTCCCTCTATCGACCTATTGTGTTTGGCGGTGCTCTCTCACCCTAGTTGTTAGAAGCTGTGTATCTTGTTGGAGCTCCCCTCTATCGACCTTGTAAGTTAGGAAGCACTCTACTAGCTTGGCTAAAAGGGTGGAAAGTCCTCTCACAAAACAATAAGTCTTGTGGTGGCTGCCAGGGTGGAGAGGAGGCTGCTGTGACAACCTGGACGAAGTTTCACATGAAAAAAAGAGTGATCATGCTGAGACCCTTGCATCAACAGCATTGACAGCCTAGCAAGGTGTTCAACCCTTACATGGGGCAGGTTGTGTCAGAGCATTGAGCTGAGCTATGTTACGACGCTGTTTCCTTGAACCATACTTGTACTAGATGCTCATTTTCAACGACAAGTTCCAATCCACGTCTTCCACCTCTACATATTGGAGTACAAGGTTTGCTTGCTAGGCAGAGAGATCGTGGATAACAAAAAGACCCCCTTACTACATCAAAGCACATGGAGAGCAATGCTCAACCTTCACTTAGTGGAACAAAAGCCAAAATCACCTTCAATGATTTAGACATTACATAAGTTTCAACAACGATCTACATGTGCCTATCGTGGTACATGGTGAATAACGCTTAGCCTAACATAATGGGCATTCTAATACATCTTGAAACTGATTTTGCTTTTTTAAATCATTTCCAAGGACTTTGCCAATGATTTTGACATATCCCACTACGCTCTTTTTAATTGCCTAAAAACATCCACACAACTAGAACACACATGAAGATGGTATACTTCCTTCAATGCATTATTTCATGATGCCATCATTGACTCCACTCTTAAGTCACCAATCAAACCATTTAAAAGAACGATGCATTAGTACGCTCAATGCAAGAGCTTGTTTCGGTTTTTCATGGGGTCGTTTCACATTTTAGACTCCCTAATATTGTATTGCTTTCACTTGCAAAGATATCTTATTCATATGGAAAAACCACTCCACAAAATAGCTTTCCCACATGGGGAATAAATAATGGCTTAATATGTGAAAGCAGAACAAGAATACTTGGTTTGATTTTTTGTTGCAAGAATGCATTCAAAACATGATGCCACATCACATTCCATGAAGCTTGATTATGTTTTGTTGGGAGAGAGAATAAGAATGTTTGCCAGTATTCATTAATACAATAGGATACTTAAAACCAGTAAAAGGTTCATAAACATGTTGATTTGAGTTATGCATGAAATAACAAAGATTTACCTAGTCATGGTAGAGAGAACTATGACCTTCCACCAAGTCTTGCCTCTTGATTTGCATAATTTGTACATATATTCACAACAAATAGTGTACCTTTTTATCTTAAGTCATACTTCTCGCATTTCTCCCACCCCCATTACCCCCAACGTATTGATAAATGACTCTTCTGGCCATGATGTTTTCAACACCTCATACAACATGCACGTTCTCCTCACAAAATAAACTTTTGGTGAACATGAAAAATCAATACTTTATTTATTACTAAATTGACTTTAACATCATTCAATTTCTGATGAACATTGAATGGAGATGTCATCATACAATGTGAGCATCAAGTAAAATGAAACAACGTAGCCCATTGTTGAACCATGCAAAAATAATTTACAATTCATGCAACCTACTCAAACACAGTGTCACTTAAAAAATCAATGGTTTCCCATGGTTGATGTCAAGAATACCTCCATATCAAAATGTTCCTCAATGTTGTATCCCTTTCTTTTTCTTACCATTTTTTTCACTTCATGGCTTTATAACCAAAAACGTTGTTATTGGGAAGGTCATACCATGGCTTCATTTTTCTCTGAAGATGCTTTATGAGACAAAGATGAGATGTTCACAACACTTCAGCTCAAGACCAAAACACCGGGCCTCCTTGTTTGAAGATTATCTTGTTTGGCCACCACTTTGAAAGATATCAATTCACACTAAATCTTGCATGCTTTTGAAAGGAAGGCCACATGTTATCCATGTTTGGACACAAATTTGACGTTAAATCTCAAACCAATAATTCATTAGAGCTTTAGTTTTCTCTAATGTAAAGAATGAAAATCAAACACGTAGTTTTGTGTGACGTCAAGAAAAGAAAAATCATACTCAATAGTCCACTTTGTCTAGGGGCCTATAGATCATAATAGAAGGAATTCATTTGGCTTAACAAGAATTGCAAAGATATGATATGCATATAAATCATGTGAATCAAAGCAGATTGTCATGATTTTTCACCTCCAAAGTAAATGAAGTTGAAAACAAGGGCTTGGAACATAGCTTTGGTGTACAAGAAGACACCAATTACATAAGTGTTGAGAAAGAGATGATAGCTACATCAAATGGCAATGTCAAAGGTGAGTAAGAAAGTTCAAAAATGAGTTTTCCACACATAATCTTTGGCAAGTGGCCTCATCGGTGGTGTAAGGAACTTGCAAGATGGAATTACAAACCAAGATAGAAAATTTTATCCTCTACAAACATTGGAAAATATATACAAGGTCATGTACACCATTTTCAATCACCAAGCTCGTAAACGTCCATAATGGTTACCAAGGATTGCATGTATAAGGTTCAAAACTGCAAAAGGCCTTGAGTTCCATGAAAGCCAAAGACAACATAGCTCGGGTCTTTGCAAGCACACAACACCAAAAGTGTGTTCTCATAAATGGCTTGAAAAGCTTATGAGGAGCAAAGTGCAGAGGGAATGCATAAAGTTTGAAATCCATGACATTAATTGACATTCAAATCATAGTGTAAGAAAGATGTTCAGGAGGAAAACATTTCAAAAAGAGCTCCTAAGAAACAAACAACTAACAATGTTCTAATGTAGACAATTATCAGTTAATAAAAGTGGATTTTCACGTTTAAACTTTTGTAACTATGAAAAAATCTGAATAAATGGAATGTTGTTTGTGTTCTAATAAAATAAATCACTTATTAAAAATATGAAATGTTGTTTGTGTCTCAATATGCAAAAGCTGCATTGTTGAATCTTGACTAAAACTTGGAGTGCAAAAGCAAGCAGAGAAGAACTTGAAATTCCTTTTAAAATGTATACTTCAAATTAAGAGGTGCATGAAGAGTTCCTTGAACCAACTACTAAGTGAAACGATAAGTTTGAACTTGTGGAACCACAAGGCACCCAACCCCGATTCCTTGAGACTAAGTTTGACACCAAACATGGATATGAGAACATGAAGAGGTAGGTGTTTCCCTTTGTAGCAAGTGCATCCTAATGTAGTAGTCGATGATGTCATAGGTTGAGGCGTCTACAAAACAAAACTAGAGGCATCGGAAGAAAATGATGAATAAATGCATGTCAAGGCTTAAATGGAGTGAATGTATTGTGCCCCTAGATTGTTATTAGAGGACCTTTTGAGGCCTTTAGCGATGAGGTTGTACGTAGTTGCATAACCACTAGGATGCTTACATAACAACACTATCTAGCTAAAGAGCTATGTGGAAGATGAAAGGTCAGTTGCACCTAAACTACCACCAGAGGTTAAAGATGGAATGGTAATAGATATACACCATGGGAAGCTGGCACTATACCCTTTTGTAGAAAACGGAAGAGTCATGGCCTCTCAGGGACACCAAGGGCCTAAAAGGGCCTTCAAGGGCACCATAGATGTTGTAAAACTCATGGAGTCGAAACATGCCTAGCTCCATTGAAGAAGATAATTTTTTCCATCCAAGATAGAGAAATTGCACAACAAGATTCATGTTGGGAAAGCTCGCCGTTAAAACTACGGAAATCTCAAGACAAATGCTAAAAAACATGTTATAATATGAAAATCAAGGAGTAACACTCTGTAATGGTGTTCAAACCTTTACTGAAGCAAGAAAACTCAGCTAACCAATACCTTCTATGGCATTGAATCCTCAGAATCCATTTCATGTAGGTTAAACAAGGCATCAACTACTCGATTCTATAATACTCACATGGCATGATTCCTCAAAACAATTGAGCTTTGCAATCTTCATGCACACTTTGTTAATGCTAAAGTGCAACATACTCTTTCATGAGGAACTCATTTTTCATTCAAGGAGTTCCAACGTCTTCATTTCCAAAGGATGTCAAGATATCATTGGAAAAGCTTAAGTATCAACCATGAAAACATCATGAAAAGAGTGTGTTCTTCATCCTTCCCTGTCCTTTAACGCATGCTTTTATTGTCGAATGTGTCAAACAGTTGAAATGAAAGACTCCAGATGCCAAGAGATGGTATGGGATTTGATTTGTACATTTTCACATAAGTATAAATTGTACATTTGAGATTGCAAATTTTCAATATGGTGAGGACTCCATAAATGTTAAGAGGCAATATACTTTAGTACAAAAACAAGTGCATAAACCATAATCGATAGAAAACTAAAATCAAACTTGGCGCTATGAAATTATGCATTCCTAAGGGAACTTTCATTCTTCCAAAACAAATGCATGGTGGAAAATTCAAAATTTAATAACTAGAGCAAAATGGTACAAGGAAGAAGGAAAACCATAATAAAAAGGCAGAAGTAAATGTGAACAAAAAGATGGAATTGAGTGAGACCATAAAGGGTCTTTAGCCAGGCATATGGGGGAGGGGATACAAGTGCAATTGAAACCGGGGATATGATGAAGAGAGACATTCATATAGGAGGACTTCTATGAATTTCAACAATTCAAAAGAAATATTTTTCTTTCCTTTTTTGTTGTTCCAAGAATATTGATGAGCCTTAAAGGCTCATAATATTGAACTTTGTACTTATTCCAAATGATCAAAAAGTCCCTCCTAAATCATTATGCATCCAAAAGCTCACAACAATCCTCCACGTATGGAAGCATTTTTACATCATGTTTAACCTTTAAAAACAAAAATCATATCATACATTTTGGTTGTATTCTTTAGAAAAAAATTGATATCTGTAGCTTTCTAACAATGTTGCTAGATTAAGCTTTAAGAGAAGAGAGGATTTAGTGGCTTTTTTTAGAAATTATGAATGATTAAGGGACACATTTCACAAGTCAAATGCTTTGAAGAGACACTAAAGCTAGCTAAAACTTCATGTAAGACAACTCTTCAGTTTTTTAAAATCTAGAAAGCAAAATTTTGGAATCTTAAACCCTTGAATCGTTGATGCAGTTATCAAGCCTTCTTGAATTCGGATCAGTGTTCTCTGTTTCGATCTGGACAGCCCGTGTGTGAGGTCTCTGACTTAGATCTTCATCACACACCTGATTGTTACACTCTGTTAGTGTATAAACAAGCCTGAATTGCTTGACACAAGAAGCTGGAACTCAAGGAGTATGAGCCAGACGAATGGCTGAAACAAGAATCACTTCAAACCATTAAGAAATGAGAAAGATCTGCTGAACTAAAATACTAGCATCTACTCGGTTTCCTTCTACTGAAGAAATGCGCCTTGACTTGTGGTCGCAAACATCCAACACCAAAGAAGTGTTGGATGTCCGGTGATCTCCAGTCTTCGGTCCTCCTGCCTTGACTTGTGGTCGCTCATCGAATGCCATCGATGAGTGGTCCGAGAATATTCCCCTGTGGATATTCTCGGACAAGTCGATGGGCCAATGATCCCCGGACTCCGACACACTCTGTCCGCGCTTCTCCGTTGTCCTCCCAGCTGCCACATCAGCAGAGACTCTTCAATGATGGTTTTATAAACATCTGGATCAGCGACAGTGATTGCTCGTTCCGCTTCATCCACGGTGCGCTTACTCACACCGTTCGAACCCCTCACTCGTATGTCACAGCCACTGCCTAGACTTGCGCAAAGTGTCTCGGAATAAAGCCAGATTATTCTCCATACTTCTGTCTACCAGGTACCACGGGCAGGGGAGGCATGGGACTACCCTCTCTCCTAGCCCGGACAGGATAGGCAGTACGTAGGATAGAGTAGGTAGGTGTGCAGGGTCAAGGGAGAGAGTGGCGACCTCTCCCCTGGCCCTCCACCTTTTGCTCACTTCCAGATATGAGTTTGGACGCAAACTTTGCCGCTTTCTCCACTAAAAGCTAAAACTTCATGTAAGACAACTCTTCAGTTTTTGAAAATCTAGAAAGCAATGTTTACAGTCAGATGTTTTTAATTTGTTAATAATTTATTGTCCTTGTGCCACTTTCAAATGAAAGTGAAACTTTACAAAAATTAAGATGTATGTCAAAATAGTAAACATCTTCAAAATACTAATAAGTGCATTTTCATGTTCATATCAATAAGCAACAGAAATGAATAAAACGTCTTCAATGGTTTACAATAATGAATATTTTTTGGAATTTTTTTATTGAGGAGGTATAAAATGTGCCCTATCCTTCAAAGAAAAAGAGGAAATTTCCCAATGCTGAAAGACATTTCTTCAATTTAAGTGTAAACGTTCTAAAAACAAATGGAAGACCCTTGTTAAAGAAATATCCATCCCTTACTCCTACATGTTACATGTCACTTTGAGGGGTCATAAAAGTAATTTTATGTTCCCTTTAGAAACTTACACCATTTTCCATCTACATTTATATCAAAGATTGATTTGCCTTTGAAACAGAAGAAACTTTAACTCAACCCTTCACAGGAAAAGGGAGGTTATCTTCAAATGAATAAAGAAATTGTTTTGCATACTCATTTAGATTCATAAATTCTGTGTTTTATCCACCACGTCATGAACTTGCATTTAAATCACAATATAAAAAATGAATGAGCTTATACTTTTCCAATTGGAATGACTACATGACCAAAATTCAATGGAAGGTATTTTGATCTCAATTCATCAAAAGTGAAGGTAAGACAAAACTCTACATGGCTAAACGAGAGCCAATCTTGACAATGCTTCGATTAGTGGATTAGAGATCCAAAGTGAGAATTTGTCGACTAGTTGACCAAGACAAAATCGAGCTACTTTTATGAAAACCATAAAACCAAAAATCATTGAAGTATTCATCGTAATTCATGTTTTTGTGCAAGAAAGATTGGGAAACCAACCCCTCATTAAATTAAACAATGTAAAGATTACCCTTCATTTAATCCCCTTCTTTTTGTACCTAGAATAAACAAGAGTGTGGAAACATCATTAATGGGAAAACAGTGCTTCAAATTGATTCGTACAGTGTGTCGTAAATTTGAAATTTTGTATGTACCAGAGGAAAATTTATGAAAAGCACATTTTATTGCATTTCCTTATGAAATCTCTTTTGAATCTTAAAACCTGATTATGAAACCAAATTGTGAGATGTACAATAAGGGGAAATATTGTCAAAGTTAATGGCTTAATGGAAACAAGACTCATGCTACACGTATCAGTAGCATGTTCCCCAACATTAACATGGTTGGGAAGAATCCTCATAAAAACCTCAAAAACGTTTCTTAAAATGCTTCAATATGAAACAAAATAGCAAGACAATGAAAAAAGTAAAGGTGTTAACAACCAAAGAAACCATAAACTGAAATCCTTAAAGATGATAATTTGATATCACTTGATTGATTTTAATGAAGAAAGAAGTAGCAACACCATTCAAGGGGGATGGTAATATGGTTTTAAATCAATCGCGCTATCTGATTATATGCAAGGTTTTTGGGGCTTCATCATAAATGCTTATCTAGGCTTAGTAGAAAATCTGATTCAATTCGCCAAAGCATCCTACATCATCAATTGGATTTCAAACGCTAATCACATATCATTCCGACATTTCCAGAACATGTCTTGTTTATTCTTATCGTGATAATCCATGTGGGAGATACATTTACATTCCATACTTAGTTTGTTTGAAGTTGTTTTGTCCGCAAATGATTGAATGCCATAGAAAACATGTCATAAGCAGAACAAATGTGAGAAAGATTGTAGTATGATTTACAAAAGACTTTTGTTTCAACACACTTTGTGGAATAATGTAAGCATGAATCGCGTGATCGTACTCAAATACAAGTTTTTTTAACATGATGCCGTCCTTGTGGATTTACACCTCTTGACAACGACATAATGTTCCCATAATATAATGGTAACAACCTCCTTCACTTTCCTTTATTTCATGAAGTAACGCAGTCTACCATGGTGCCTCACATCCTAGAACTATGTAATGAATTTCCAAAACATGTTATGGTCCATACAAAAACGGCATAAATGAATGTTCCATACAAAATTCTAGCATTATAATTAACTTTCATAGAAAAAATCGTTTTGTGTGAAGTTATAATTGCGCATGTTATTAAAACCTACCATTCATGAGTATGAAAAAGTCATGCAAACTGAAATAAGAGAATTTTTGGGAATTGTTTCAAAATGTTTAAAGATTTCTACTGAAACTGATTAACCATTATATGGTTCCATTTTCCATGGTGAACCATCAAGATGAAAAGAAATATGGTTCTCATTTGAATTTCAACATTATGTAGAAGCATAATGATATGCAAATATCTATTTTCAAAAAACAAATATTTATATTCCCGGAAAAAAATTGCGAATTTCTGTTAAATGATGTTCAGTGAAATTGAACTCCATGGAATCTTGAAATATCTAGTTTTGCAAAAACGCATGTTTAAGAGGTTTCACGACATTTTCGCTCACTTAAAGGAAACAAAAGTCATATCTTTAGTGATAATTCAGTAATACAAGTGTGATTTTCATGTTAAATGGTTCTTCCTTACAAAACCATTTTCACATTTCTAGCCACCATTGCTTATCTCCTTGTGAAACGGCAAATACGATATTATAAACTTCTATGTTAGTTACATTGTCCATCCTTAATATAGATCATGCCTGGTTACTTCTTAACATGTTCTATTTTTATAAATGCACTTATTATGGATGCACATACATCATTTCCTTACATGATACTTCCATTTTGTTAAAGATGTTAACTAGCATAAACGGATGTTGCATAAAGATTTTAACATTAAGGTGCCTGAGTATGTGTATGATGATAGGAGCATTTATTTTGTTATTTGTAGATATCAAATCTAAAAATGTTTCTATTTTTATTTTAATTTGATCTGGAATATTATTTTTCTTTTATTGAAACATTAGTCTTTATACATCCTGAAAAATAATGTGAAGAAAGTAAATATTTTAACACATAAATCTGATTTTTAATGAATTTTTCAGTCATGAAAACATAATGATGTATATTCAAAGTTACTTCTTTGATTTTTTGGAATCATCTATTAATAAATAAGGCTAGTGAATCACTCTAAACCTCAAAATTTAATTTTGATGTGTTTTCATTTTGAAATTGTTGCAAATTTGAAATTATGAATGGGTAAGTAGTTCAGAATGTGGTGCTTGAGGGTCATTGACCTTTAAACCATTTTATCTCATAGCCCACAGGTCTGGGACCCTCAACTCGATCCACGTGGCACCAATCTCGCGCTCAACACTTTGAACATAGGAGTGAATTGCCCTTTACATCCACACGCGGGGACTTGATCCCAAGCGCTCTCATACCAATGTATCAGATTTCACGGAATCTTTGGTCAAATATGCCACAACTATAGTTCTCGAGGGTCTACAAACTTGAAGCCATCCCGTTGAAGCGGCCACAGATTAGGGACCCTCGTTTGATCCATGTGGGTTGGCCGTAGACCATTGATATGCTTCATACATCATTCATTCAATGAATGATCATTCCACACGGATGGAATCCACCAAATTAATCTTATTTATGCTTTCAATATTCAACTGAATATGTTTTGTTGCATATCTTCTATGCCATGGAGATCTTCATACATATTTCATGAAGGTTTATTTATGTCTGGGGCCCCAAAACTTTTCGTAGAATAGTAAAAAACGAATATTCATGTAATGATATCATTATCTTAATAATTATTGATTTGTTTTCACAAAAATGTATTATTTTTATCATAATTTACTATGACTTTGTTCTTATTATCATATTGTTAAATTATTCCATTTAAATCATAGGTTTATCAAAAAAATTATTTTTTTTTAATTTCGAATCATTTGGTGTTTTGTATAAAAAGTGTTTTGCCTTGTAAAAAATTTCCTTCTTTCACATTTTCTTGCATGTGTATATTGCATTTTTCGTTTTCTTTAACAGTTGGCAGATTACAAAGGATGGTTCTGTTGTGACTGGTTCAACATCCTTGACATATCATGTTTCTTAGACCAATTTTCTATCCTCTATTGTTATGCATTTGAGAAATGCAGAACATTGAAGCGATGGACAAAATGCTGCTTTGTTTGTAATTCATCAATGCGTGTAGAATTGATCTTATTTAAAAGATTCGCACCTCACTTCGAGGAGTTTGAGTCAAGTGGGTGGTAGGCTTATGCTTGCTTTGTTTCTTGGTAGGTAACATTAGTTGCTCAAACGTTTAACGCAATGCAATCATTGTAATGTGGCTTTTTCTAAAGTCGTCTTACGAATTCAGCCGCAAATCTATTTCGCAGTTGTTTCAACTAGAACAGCTGGGGGATGTCCAAATCAGATTTTGTCGACGCTGCAGTACATGTCGAGTGCTTGCGAGGTCGTCCCACAGGCTAGGGCCGCGGCTGGGAATTGTTGAGTCGGAACAAGGTCGAAACTCACCCACTTGCTTACATCAGCACCAAGAAATCCATGGACTTTCTCGACCAGAATGTGGGTGAAACCTTCCGAGGCCACCAACTTTCCCGACACTGGTGTCCATCGAGGTCCAGCAGTAAAGTCGATTTGTCGATAATGAATCATTCTCTTTATGTGCGACGACGATCTTGGAAAAACAAGCGTCGATCGGACGCTTTTCAAACGGCTTCCCGTAATCTCGATAAGAACTGTTCAATGCATTTGCAAGTCGGCATTGTAAAACATGCCGGAAAACACTGTCCGACACCCTCATCCAGCCCACTTATCCAAATCACTCCACGGAGGTGGTCGGCGGAAAGTGGTTGGATGAAATCGTCGGCGAACTTCGATCATGTTCCCATTCACCCAGGCCGCGGCTGGGAATGGGTGAGTGGACACATGGTCAAATCCCAACCACAATTTCACCAACCCACATCCGGTCTGCGATGAAAACATGAAATTTGTCGCTCGAAAATCGATTCAAATCATTGTCCCAAGTAATTTCACCTCGTATGACGTCAACTGACCTGACAGCCACAAACCCTCTCGTGAGCCGAGGGACCGGACATCTGAGGCTGCAAAGCACTCTCACCCCTGCCCTCAATTCGCGCCCACCCTCCGACCCCACAATCGGACGACAAAGATTCAAACCAAGCAGTTTCGCCCCTTCCCCTAATCTCGGCGGCAAAGAGCCGTGCTTGCCGCTAGGCGGAGATGACTAAACCGTCAGGCGTAGGTATGATGGACTGGAGAGTCCGATTTATTGTCGTCTCGCCTCGGAACCGTAAATCTTGGCCACGCCTTGCAAGGTAGGGGTGGGAATGGGAGTCCCGCCTACTCTTTTGCTGACAACATAGTTCGTGCTTCGCGGTAGTTTCGTCACCCAAAGTGGGTGAAACGGAGCCCACTCACCCACTTTCTCATGGCACCCGCTCATCGTTGTCCGTTTCGCAAGACGACAAGAAAATGGGTTTCGCAACATTCATAACAAACGGACATCGATTCGCAACCGTAGCTACACTGAGAAGGACTTGACGGGACTCGGAGGCTGTCCACTTCAACCGGTAGGCAACGACATTTGAAGAACTCTTCATTGTCCACTATGTTAGAAAGCCTGCCTTGACGTCGTTTGCGCACCAAACCCCACCATCGCGCCAAGTCACACGCACTCGTTGCAGAACTTGGTCGCACACTTCCAAGCCTAAAACGAGATAGATAGATAGATTATTATGTTTATCGTCGCTACCCCTTCGCGGGTAATGGACGGTGGCACAGAGCCACATGTGACAGTGAGAGTCAGGAGGGACATCCACACACGACAAACATGGAGAGGGGCATGCATGTGCCCACTGTCAAGTGTAAAGAAGCACACAGGGGTCAAAGCAAATGAAGTCCTAGCGAGATTCTGAGGGGGGGAGGGACTGAGCACACAAGGGCAATAAGAGCGACATGCCAATGGTGGCCAAAGGGGCCTAGTAACGGCATATCACAAATGCCGAGCTCAGCTGCGCGGCGGCCAGAAGGCTGCTACATGCTGCGAGCTCGCTCCATACGAATCCACCATATTGATCGATTAGCGGCTGTCATCCTGGGCTGCAGATGCTGAGGATGTGGCGTTGGCGCGGGGGAGGGGGAGCACGGGGTTGATGCGGGTAGCCCAGTGTCTGCTGCAGGTTGGGGCTGCTGTGGTAGCTGTAGTAGACCTGGAGCATACCTGCCACACAAGACGCCAAGCAGGCCTGGTCCTCGAAAGAGAGGAAGTCCTTTAGCGAGAAGCACCGCAGATCAGTAGGAAAGAGACAGGGAAACCGACCCCGCACCTCATAAAACACTGGACAGTCCCGCACAAAGTGCAACGCTGGATAAGGAAACTGGGTGGCCAGACAAGCAGAGCAGCGGCGCGATGCTAGAGGGAGGTAGAGCTCATAGGGGAGGCTGGATGTACGAAGCTGCCAGAGGGCACGCGCGTGGAAGGAGGGCATGGGAAGAGAAAGGTAGGGGGGTAGGCCAGGGGAGCGAGGTACCACAGTCTGGTAAAATAGGAGAGCCTTGGGGGTATCAGTAGTGCGGGTAGTGCTGGCGATTGGTTGCACGGGGGGGTTGGCGGTGGACAGTGTGGAAGCTGGGCTCTCAGTGCTGGGAGGGTCAGGGGTTGCAGGTGGGGGATGGGGGGAGGAAGGG
>SZWC01013780.1:7379-40617 GCA_023375785.1 Penium margaritaceum
CAGAAAAAAAGGGGGCGTGGAGAAGAAACCTTGTAGCAGCACCAATAGCAGATCACGCCATAGCAATTGCTGACGCTAGCCGTCTTCGGCTGATGTCACTGCTCATATTTGCAGCACACAAAGCAAAAAAAAAAAAACCAAGAGAGGGGGCACCAAAACCATGGCTAACAGCCCAAGTGTTGAGGGGTCCTCCTCCGTTGGGAGGACCCCCAAGGGGGTACTCCCCCTGTTTTTGCAGTACTTCAACAGCAACAGCAGGAGCAACAACAGCAACAGTAGTAGGACCAGGAACTGCAGCAACACCAGGAGTAGCAGCAGCAGCAGCAGCGACAACAGCAGTAGCAGCAACGGCAGGAGCAGCAGTAGTAGGACCAAGAACAGTAGCACCAGCAGTAGCACCAGCAGTAGTAGTAGCAGTGGCAGCAGCAGTAGCAGCAACTGCAGCAGTAGCAGCCAATAGGCGTCCTCGCCGACACCCCTGATCCCTTAGCTGCCATTCAGCAACAGCTTGTCGCTCTGACACAGTAGCTCGCAGCACTACAGTCACTCGTGTCACAGACGACCGATAGTACTCCGCCGTCGTTCATTCCTCCAAGGTACGCCAGCCCCGCTGTGTCTGCCGCCACGCATTTCCTGGCGCAACAGTAGACTCAACGCCAGTGGCAGACAGTGACCATCGTCCTTGGCCCCACTCTTGGCGCCGGCCGCAAGCAAAAGGACTTTGAGATGCCGCCCCCGACGCTTCAGGCCGGCAAGCAATTCCAGAGCTAGGAGCTCAGCTTTTCCATCTAGGCGCAGGGTGAGGGTCTGTGGGCGTACTACACTCTTTCGTACGACTCCACCTAGGTTGACTAGTTGTATGACGCTGGTCGTGCCGTCCGCGCCCTTGTCCTTGTCGCTCCTTCGGCCTCCCGCCTGGCCCTAGAGCCCTTTCTTGGCAATTTCATCGTCAGCAGCGTCCCAAGTTCTCACTTGCTCCCATCGCTTGTCCAGCGAGGCTGAGACCACCCGTCTGCTGTGGGAGTTCAACTCCCTCCACATGGGGGAGACCGAGACAGTCACCGCCTACTAGCACCTCGTCGCCTCGGTACCTCTGCTCCACCCCCTCTGGCCGCGCTCCTCACCATCAAGCGCAACGCCACTGACGCGTACGCGGACGTCTTCATGCACTACTCCCAGGACGTCCTCTCCACCATGGCGGCCTAGGGCACCCTCATGCCCTGGGCATACGAGCTCTTCCTCCGGATTTAAGAAGCTCGCCTGGAGTCTCGCCTTCAGTGCACAGAGGCTTTAGCCTCCCCTGCCATTGCCTCCGTGGTCGTCGCTTCCCAAGCAGCAGCTACCTCCACCAGCTCTTCAACGTCGGCAAAGAAGAAACGCTGGAGGAAGAAGGGTAAGGGTCAGCAGCAGGAGCAGCAGCTGACTGGGTCCGGTGGTGGCGGCTCAGTCTGCCACAACTATGGCTAGCCCGGGCACGTGTGGAACACATGCCCGCTACCCACGGACGAGGCGCGCGTCATCGCCACCATGCGTCGCCAGCGGGAGCGCCGTCTCGCCTCTACCACCGCCGCTGTCATTGGCCCTCATGCCCCGACCTTGTCTCGTAGCTCCTCTCCTCTGATAGCTGCACCGGCCCCATCGGCGCCAACACCGCAGTAGCATCACCGGCAGCCATCGGCGCCCCCGTTCCCTTCACCGGCGTAGTCCTCGTTCTATCCAGGCTCCAGGGCCATCACTCCGCACTCCGTCTACACTGTCAAGCCGTCCACGCATGAGCGATAGTTGGAGAAGTTCATTACGTTTCAACTTCGCCTGCCTCGCCCTCCTCCCAAGGGAAGTGCGAGTTGCGTCACCTCCTGCTCCTCCCCCTCGCCCTACATGACTGAGGGTGAGCTGCGGTCGGGTCCTGCCTCCTCTTCTGTCTTGCCGTCTCCCGTGGTCCCCTCTATTCCCCTCTGTGACGATGTCGCATGGCTTGATGATTGGCAGTCTTGATTCGCGCCCCTTTCCACCACGTCCGTGCCTCTTGCGTGTTGCCATGTGTCCGTTAGCGATCTGGCGACTCCGGTCCAGACCTGGCCGAGACCTGGATCGTGGATTTTGGGGCCACGCATCACATGACGGCCTCTCGTGAGGCCTTTAGTATGCTTGGTCCTGTTGGCGATGTCTTCGGTGTCCGGACAGGCTCCAGCCAGGTGTTACCTGTCCGCGGCATTGGTGTCGTTCGTTTCCGTGGTCCTGTCGGTAATGTCTTCTTGGCCGATGTCTTCGTCCCCGGTCTTGAGCTCAGCCTCCTATCCGTTACTTCCCTTGACCGCATGAGCATTGACGTTGTGCACTCACGTGGTGTTGGCACTGTGTCGTTGCGTCCGTCCGGTCGTGTCGTTCTTCACGCCACCGCCTGTGGCAACCTGTGGTACGTCCCTCGTCTGTCCTCCTCTCCTTCCTTCCCCTTCCCGTCGGCCGCCACATGCCATGTGTTTGTCACCAGCACGCTCTCTCCGTAGCACACCCGTCTCCTGCATCTCCGCCTCTGCCATGTCCACTCCGCTGCTGTCGATAGCATGCTCCGCACCCAGCCGGCCAAGGACCTTGACTCCAAGACGTTCCCTTTGCCGTGTCTCACGGTGTGTGTTGATTGCGCTCAAGGCAAGATGCACCGGTCCACATATCCTCTGTCCTCCTCCCATGCGTCTGCCCCTCTCAACCTAGTCTATTCCGATGTCATGGGTCCTCTCCCCATAAAGTCAATGGGAGAGCATGGTCGTTATGTCCTCACCCTCACTGACGACTAATCGCGCTACCGTTAGGGTTTCTGCCTTCGGTAGAAGAGTGATGTTGTGCATGCCATCCAGGATTGGCTTGTCCTTGCAGAAAGCGAGTGTGGTCGATCCCTTTGCTACTTTCGTTCCGATCGTGGTGGTGAGTACATTGGCGAGACCATGACTTTTCTCGCCTCCCGCAGTATCCACCACAAGACATTCGCGCCCTACATGCCCGCCCGAGAACGTCTCCGAGCGGTGGAACCGTACCATGGCTGATGCCGTCCGCACTATGCAGGTTGAGTCTTGCCTCTCCGATGGCTTCTACTTTGAAGCCATGGCCTACATGACGTGGGTCTGGAACCGGATTCTTCACGGACCTCTTCTCCGCCAGTCCACGCCGTACCAGCATTGGTGCAGTCAGCATGCCGACCTCCGCCTTGCTCGCGTCTGGGGCTGCATAGCCATCGTGTGGCTGCCCGCCTTACAGCACGGCGGCAAGCTCGCCCTCTGCGGGCATCCTTGCACCTTTCTCCAAGTCTCCCGTCAGTCCAAGGCTTGGTGCTTCTGGGATCCCTCCGAACACTACATCGTTGAGTCCTGCGATGCCCTCTTCTTCGAGGAACTGTTTCCGCGCGATCTTATCACTGCGGATCATCGGTGTCCCTCCCGTCGCGTGGGGGAGTGGTGAGTCCATCCTCCTTCCTACCGCTTTTGGGTGGCACATCACTTACTCCCTTCGAGCCAACAGTCCCAGTTGCGCCCGCTGGCCCCTCCGAGCCAGCAGTCCCAGTCGCGCCCGGTGGCCCCTCCAAGCCAGCAGTCCCAGTCGCGCCCGCCGGCCATTCCGAGCATGGAGCCCCAGTCGCGATCGGCGGTCCCACCTGTTTCCTCTAGTCCCTCCAGACCAGCCACCCCAGTTGCATCCACTGGTCCCTCCGGGCCAGCCGCCACAGTCGCGCTCGCTGGTCCCTCCGGGCCGGCGGCCCAAGTCACGTCCACTGGCCCCACCGAGCGAGCCGCCCCAGTCGCTCCCGCTGGCCCATCCAGGCCAGCCGCCACAGTCGCGTCCGCTGGCCCATCCGGGCCAGCGGCCCCAGTCGCAATCGCTGGCCCCTCTAGACCAGCAGCCCCAGCCGCGTCCGCTGGCCCCTCCGGGCCAACAGCCCCGTTTGCCTCTGTCGGCCCGTCAGACTCGGGGCCCTCTCCTGCCCTACCGCGCTACATGCGTGGTCCAAGCGGAAGCCTCCGACCCAGGCCATCAGTGAGTGTGCAGACCGTAGCACCTCGCCCTGTGACGTCTCAACCCCCTGTCGCCCCACATGTCTCCTCAACTCTTACAGTCGTGAGTGGGGACCATGGCACCAAGGTCCTCGGCCTAACCACTTCGGCTATCATCGCCGACCTTCACCATGGCTCTGCACTGGGCTACGCCATGCTTCATCACGAGCATCGGTATGCGGTCATGGCTGCACTCGCACGCATCCCACCTTGGGCTTGAGATGCACACACTCTCTCAGTCCTCTCCATAGCACGCCCGGAGGACCCAACCACCCTGCGCAAGGCTCGAGCCTATCCTGAGGACGCACACTAGGATGGTGCTTGCGCTGACGAGCTCGCTGCTACCCAGTAACACCACCTGTATGACCTCGTCGACCTCACCATAGGTCGGAAGGCCATTGGTGTCAAGTGGGTCTTTCTGCACAAATGGAAGCCCAACGGGTCCTTGGACAAATACAAGGCCCGCCTCACAGCCAAGGGATTTGTTCACATCCCTGGGGTCGATTACAACCAGATCTTTGCTCCAGTTGGCCGGCTCTCCACAAGCCAGGCGCTCTTTAGTCCGTTTGCCCAGCATGCGTGGAAGTTGCATGGACGTGAGCAACGCCTTCCTCCATGGTTTATTGGAGGATGAGAAGCTGTACATGGCGCAACCTCCATGCTTCGACGACGGCACTGGGAGAGTCTGGTGGCTGCGGAAGGCCCTCTACGCCTTGAAACGGTCACCTCGGTACTGGAGCCTGGAGATCAGCAGCATGCTCCTTCGCGGCGGTCTTCATCGTAGTACCACTGACCTCGCACTGTTTGTCAGCCCGCGAGGCCAGACCCTTGCCACTGTCTCGGTCGACATCTACGATCCCCTCATTGCATTGCCTGACATGACTACTGTCCAGTTTGTCAAGGATCTGGTGCACATTGCGTACCAGATGAAGGATCTCCGGTCTGCCCAAGTCTTCTTGGGCATGGAGCTCGAGCATGATCGCTCCCAGGGCATCCTGCATGTCCACCAGGCTGCGTATGTGCAGACTCTGTCCACTCACTCCGCTGAGGACCTGGCCCTTGTGCCCAGCGCATCCTCACCCATGTCCCCTGATGGCCATATGAAGCTGAAGAATCCTGACCCAGCCGTTGTGGGGGAGCCAGTTGACGTGACCACGTACCTGCGAGTCATCGGGCCACTGATGTTCCTGGCAACGACGACACGTCAAGACATCGCGTTCGCCGTCAACCTCCTGGCTCAGTTTCTAAGAGCCGCGTTACCTCCACTTTGAGGCCGTGATCTGAGTACTACACTACGTCGTCTCAACTCCTCGGTGAGGTCTCATGTTCCCCCGCCAGCTGTCTGTCGTCGTAGTGGGCTACACCGACAGTGACTGGGCCGGCAGTGCAGACGGTAAGAGTCGCACAATCTGGATCTTTCTGATCGGCGGCATCGTTGTGTCCTGGCGCAGTAGTAGTAGGGGTGCATTGCATGCAGCACTGCTGAGACTGAGTACGTGGCCCTTGGCTCAGGCGCATGTGAGAGTGTGTGGTTGCGTCGTCTGGTGTCCGAGTTGCGTCAGTCCGTCGCATCACGTTGCATTGTGACAATGAGAGTACCATGGCCATCGCCAACAATGACGGCGTGCATCACATACGCACAAAGCACATCAACGTTGAGTATCACTATGTGCGTTCACTGTTGCATGATGGCTGCATGAGCATTCTGTGGGTTGAGACAGCACGGCAGCTGGCTGACTTCTTGACCAAGGCACTGAAGCGCAACTCGTTCAAGAAGGATGTGAGTTCGGTTGGCCTGCATCTGTGAGTGGCTCTCTTTGTCCCTGCCTACGTCTCTGCGTGCTCTTGGAGAGTCTGGTTGTTGACTGTGTCTCTGCTCGCCCATGTGCACCATGCCTGCGAGTCATGGGGAAGTGTTGGTGTTTGGGCATCTCTCATTATGCTCCGTTGTGTCCTCTCGGCTTGTGTATATTGGCACACAGATGACTGACGGCGAGATTCAACGCTGCTGGAGTATCTTCCGATGGAGCTGACGCACGCTGAGGCGTACTCACAGTTTGCTGGAGCCTCCTCCCTCCGGCGACGTGCTCAGCTTCATTGGCAGGCCTCCTCGGTGGTCGGGCCGCCGGCAGTCACTGCAACCGGATATGGTGTCTGCATGCTCCCAGTGCTCGTTCTGACTGTGTCATTGCGTGTGCAGCATCATGCTCTGCCTAAGGTCCATGTCTCTTGCCGTGTGCCACTGTTGGGCATTGTGGACTGTCGTAGGCAATGCCTGGGTTCGGGTAGCCATAACTCTTTGCTGTTTTTTATTCTATCTGATTTTGACCGCACGACTGCGTTCGCAGCGTTGGTATTATGATATGGTCCAGTTTTTAGGCAAAATGGACTATGCCCGGGTTTTGGGCTGTCGGGCGTCTGGCAGGGCTCACCGAGAAAACCCTGCCTGCCAGAAAATAGGTCTAGGACTGTTTTCTGATTGGCTGGTTAGCTGAGTAACAAGTTCTACACTAGTGGGGGGGAGTTAGAACTTNATTTTGACCGCACGACTGCGTTCGCAGCGTTGGTATTATGATATGGTCCAGTTTTTAGGCAAAATGGACTATGCCCGGGTTTTGGGCTGTCGGGCGTCTGGCAGGGCTCACCGAGAAAACCCTGCCTGCCAGAAAATAGGTCTAGGACTGTTTTCTGATTGGCTGGTTAGCTGAGTAACAAGTTCTACACTAGTGGGGGGGAGTTAGAACTTGGAGGGGTCTGCCATTGTTGCTCATTCTTCATTCCTAAGCAGTCACTTTTAGTTTTCAACTGCTTTCTGGCGATAATACTGGCACGCCCATTTTTGAGTAACAACCCCAAAGCTTCCAGACTTAGTGTCTAGAGCAGCAGACTGAGAGTGTGGAAGCCCGCACGCTGCATGAACAACGTTGCTACCCCAACCTGGTGCCTAGTTTTCCTTTCGCCTACCAACAAGTTAGGGACACCGCACTGGGCACTTCCACTGCACCCTCCTTTGCCATCCTTTTCATCAGCTACGTCGCTAGAGAGATGCAACGTCTCTTCACCACTGAACCCCTCCTCCATAAACGATACATTGATGACGGTTTTGTGCTTTGGAATAGTTCTAAGGGGAAAACTTCAAATAGAGAAGGATTCCGGACTTCAGAACGTTTCAGCTTGGAATCTACCACAGAGACACTATCGGCCAATAGAGCTCCACCACAGGATGCTGCCGGTGACATATTCACTGGGTACATGGGGAGGAGCGATTACATACAGATGTCTAGAGATTATGAGCTGAGGGATGCAGATGAGTGGTTGTGTGCACTATAAGGTGTGCTGGCTGAGATACTTGTTGAGAGTTGTGGCGGACACAACCAAGATGATTCTGAGTCCAACTCTATAGCACCCTCGGACAGCACCTTACAGGATGGGTATCCTGATGTATTAAGTAGTGACGACACATCAGACAGCTTTGGAACATCCTTCAGCTCACCTCCATCCTTCTCCTTTACACATGGACCATCTCTCTCCACCTCCGAGCTCTACACGCCTCCTACATCACAGGTTGTCCAGCATCCACGTCCTTTAGATGACCCTTTGTCTAAGTCCCTGGGCATTTTGAGACATGTTGCTTCAGGAGGCACAGCACCTGCAGCCACTTAGCTTCGAGCAGCAAAGATGGAGGTGGTTGTGCTCCGTAGAGTGGTAGACTCCTTGTCCACCACCTAGAGTGAGGTGATGGCAGTGCTCGAGGATGTAGAGTTTGAGCTTCGTAAAGTCAATCAGGAGGATCATGTCGATCTGCGTCTTTGTGCCTCTCGTCTCCAGGGTGAGTTGGTCACAGTGCATGGGTACCTTCGGTTGCTGGAGTGTTCAGTTTCTACACCGCCTACAGTGACGAGCTCTCCACACATAGACCCGGCTTCATCCTCACCCTCCATTTTAGGAGCGCTCACCACCATCCTCTCTTCACACACAGCACCAGAGTTTGCTGGTCGGCACTTCTGGCAACTGCCACATGGGGGGGCTCCAGCCACTCTCTCCTCTCTTAGCCATGGAGCATTCGGTAGCGTCTTCTCCACTCCTGCACCCTCTGAGTCTGATGAGAGTGATGACCAGGATCACACCAATTGGGAACACTGGCAGCTTCCATGTAGTGAGTGACAGGTGTTAGGCAGTGCATGAGCGAGTTGTGCACATGGTAGCCTCTTTAACCTCATCCTCACCTCTTTGATGACGCATTCACATCTCCAGTAACTGTTAGGTGTGATCATTGTTGGATTTGTCTTCCCATGATCGTTTGAGCCAGGAGGAGATGGAGTGTTATCTATAGGCGATAGGTTCACAGCCCTTTGCTTGCAGGGGGAGTAGATCTATCCTAGCACATTGGTGTTGGGGTTCATATTCTCCGGACTCTCTCATCGTGGGGGAGCGTTTGTAACTTCTCAGCTGGTACCTTGTCGACAGCTCTTGCAGCCCAGGAGGAGTGTTGGTGTATGGGCTTTGAGCTATCATGCAGCCTTGTTTAGGGAGAGCCTCCTAGATTGAGCTGATGGTTCTCCAGTGGCTACATTACTCCTTTTGTGACATGTTTGGTGCACTCTAGCAGCTCAGGTTACCCATACATGCTTAGTAGAGTTTTCTCGGTGGTCGAGACCCGGGCACTTGGTGGTCTGTGCCAATACACCGGGAGATCCCATGTAAGTTTACTGCATAGTCTCTGACAGGTGATGCACTCTTTCATGGTCGAGACCCGGGTACTTCGTGGTCTATACCGGTACCTCGGGAGACCCAGCACTGATTAGTCTAGTCTTGTTGGCCCCTTGTTAGACGTGTGTAGTTTGCATGTGGCTGAGACCCAGACGCCCGGTTACATGCTCCAGCGTCTCGGGAGGCCTAAACTTGTCTCGTCTAGATAGCCAGTGATGCTAGTGTATCACCATAGAGTTTGGATACGTTTGGGGTACATCACATATTTTCTTGTCGGTCGAGACCCGAGCACCTTGTTGACTGTTCCGATGCCTCGGGAGACCTCCATTGTTGTTTTCATTTTCTATGCATGAAAACCGAGCACCCGGTTGACATGCAGATTCCCCGTTTGTGCCTTTTGGTGCGACGGGGATGACGGGGCCTGGTGGGCCAGCCGCCAGTCCCCAGTACATAAGCCCTTAGCAGGGCTTATTTTACTTCTCTCCTTGATTCTTAATTCAGTTGTTCCAGACTTAGCCAAGTCTTGGTGCTGCATCTCTCCTGCTCACCACCATAGCTCATGTCTCATTCAGCATGGGCCTGCATGCCCTAGACTCATTTTAGTAAGGTCCAGTCTCAAATGCGGCACCGGATTGAGAAGAATTTCAACTGCCTCGGAATACCCACCCACAATCCCTGCACAGTTACAGCGCGCACACGCACGTCGCAGCGCACGAAGAGTGATTGAACGCTCCGTTGATTGAAGCGCACCTTGGACTCTCCGACATCTCACCTACCTTGACGTTGCTTGCTGTTCTGCTTGCTGCTTTACTACAAGTAGAACCTCCCAATCCTGTTTTGAGTCACAAGCGCTGATGAAGGCTGACGCTGAAACGCATACGATTATCCTTTAAACAAAATTTTCTGAAAACAAAAAAAAAAACAAGAAACTTTAAAAGTACCAAGAAATAGGATAGCGACATGATAGAGGTTGGTTTACCAGACCACCCACTTGGGGACGCCGTCCTAGGATCGAACCCAACCGGTCAGCGAATGTACCATCAATGATTTCTCGCACACCAGGATAGCCTGGTCATGTGGTCCCGCAGGATCAGCAACCCGGCATCACCAAACAAATATCCGTCTGTGAATGCATGAAAAAAACCAGCCAATCACATCGACCACACCGAGCAAATGTGGTGCATGAATTCTAGAATGTCTTTCTCCATGTCATGCTAAGAAGAAACCAAGCACTAACGACAATAGAGCTCTAAAAAATGTGTTGGCTAGATACTGCCGAAACCACTCTTTCACTTGACTAAGAAGCCAGCAATGCATAATGGATTGGCCATGCGTCGATGCACCATTTGAGAGTAATTAGAATTAATTAGGGCATGCAATGCCATGCAAAAACCACCATGAGCTCTGTTTGTGAGAGGAAAACAGTGAAGGCCAAGTATGGCTAGGTCTGAAACACATTAAGAAAAAGGAGAGAGTACAATGAGCCCTAGTGAGAGCTTATGTATTGGGGACTGGCGGCTAGCCCACCTGGCCCCTTCATCCCTGTCGCGCCAAAAGGCACGCACAGGGAATACATGTGTCACAGAACATGAAACCACACAACGGAGGTCCCTCGAGGTACCGAAACAGTCAACGGTGTGCCCGGGTCTCGACCGACAAGAAAACATGCAATGCACCCCGTACACATCCAGACTCTACGGTGACACACAGGCATTACCGGCTAGCCAGTCTAGGAAAGTTCGGGCCTCCCGAGACGTCGGAACATGTCACCGGACGTCCGGTTCTCAGCCACATGCAAGCTATACACGTCCGATCACCAATCAGTGCTAGGTCTCCCAGGGCACTGGCACAGACCACCAAGTTCCTGGGTCTCAACCACCGAGACTGAACGAGCAGTGTCTGAAACACACACAATCAATGTCTAGTCAGCACAACACTCTTTCTGAGTCTCGGAAGTGGCACTAATACCATCGGGTCTCCTTATCGCACCAGAAAAATCCATCGGGTGCGCAGGTCTCGACCCACTGAGAAAATTCTTGTAGCTCCCAAAAAACCAACCAGGCTGCCAAAACACATCGGTCGCATTTTGCCGGCACTATCATACGTCCTGGAGAAGTCTCAAGACACTATGCAGGCCTGTCGCATCGTCACTCCCTCCTGTACACTGTATCACCAACGTGGGGTACATGGGTAATCCGTCTCCATCGCCCATGATGGGCGGAACCCACACAAACCAACACTCTCCCTAGCTGACATAGCCATCAACGCAGGAACAAGTGAGCCAAGACATGGAATGATGGCTCGTGCGAAAACACTAAGAGCACCAATCAACCACACACATACGCTTACTCCTCCAAGCACACAGGACAAGCCCACTATCCTCAGGAGCACAATGAAGGGCACAAGGTCTCCTCGTGACACTGGTACAATCCACCAAGTGTCCGGGTCTTGACCATACAAGGAGTCTCACACATGCGCACACGGTAGCTCAAAGCACATCATGCACGGGTCATAAAGTAAGAGGGTCCCCTCATGGCACTGGTACAAGCCACAAAGTGCCTAGGTTGCGACTAACAGAGTACTACGATCCACATGCAATTACATGCATGTGATTTGCACAGGCAGGTGACATGAGTCACATGCCGGCATTGTAGCACACTCGAGGTGGAGCAAAGACCCCTCGTCATACACCTCTCGTAACGTCTCAACAGGTCGAAGTTCACACAGCACTCCTCCTGGGCAGAGGAACCTGACGCCTTCCTACTGAATCGAGATACTGATATCATACTGGCCAAAACGGATAACAAAAACAACTGCTCACTCTGACAAGCACTGACATGGATAACTCGCCTCTCTGCAATCTTGGGAAAGTTATTTGTCGTCATTGTACAATGACGAAACTGCTCCCCCATCATCCACAAGTCTGTTTCCATCTACAAGATGCAGCTTTGACTGCCGTCACATTCGCTGTCTCTACATCTCACGGAGCACGTCAATGCTCGTGAGATTGCCACAAGTCCCAACCCTCAGTCTTTCCTCTCTCCGCTGTACAATGGCGGATCAGGCTACGCCAAAGGACAGGCAGTGGACAAGCAACACACAACCATGGATGAAGTGGCGGAGCTGACCCGCGAGGTGGGATGGAAAACCCTGAAGCACAAGGGTGCACAGTCACAAGCAAAAGAGGGCTGGCACACTGAGCCAGACCTGCACAAGTGGACGAAGATGAAGATGGAGCTGCAGAGGCAGGTGGAGGAAGATCCATGATGGAAATTGGTGAAGAAAGAGGAGCGATGATGGAGTCGTCAACAACGAGGATGGCGGCAACTGAAGATATGCTCACCTCTCCCGTTCTAGTGTCTCCATCAGACGTCATACTCAAGGCTGGTACAGGATCCTCCCCGAGGATGGGTGTGCGAGATCCTGATAGTAGAAAGCTTATGCAGATAGTAGTGGTGCTCCCTCTGTGGACAGTCACTCCCACGCTGCCATCACCTCCAGTTGTAGCATCTCCACATCCTCTTGTAAGTCAGCGTAAGCTGCCTTGGACATGCACAGGTGGCCTATATCTGCCTTGCGTAGGACCAACTCTGTGTCACTGAATGCTGCACACGCACACTGCAGAATTTGCAAGTACAACTCCATTTGCATCTCTCCTGTTGAAGACGATGGAGCCGGTGCTGCTGCATACTCCCAAGGGTCAACCAAACTTGCAATATGCTGAGATGCTGGACAATCGAAAACAGCTGAAGGTGTCGCATCTTGACCACAGCTCATGTCTGTGAAGCGAGGAGGGATGAGCGGTCGCATGCCAAGAGATAAGGAGAAGGTAGAGTCGTGAGAGCTTGCGGAGCATGTGGAAATGTTCTCCGTATAGGCACTGCCACTATCATCGTGGATGTGATTAGTATGGTGACCAACGGATGAGTACACGAGGAAACAATTGAGCTGTTGTTGATGAGGTGACCCAATCTGCCTGATCAGATCTGTTGTACTGTCCTCAGTTGCCGGCGTAGTGGATATAGTTATGCAAGAATGCGACTCGAGAACTGATCCAATGTCAGCCAAGGCAACTAGCAAGAACAGCTAGCGCTCACACATCACCTTGCCAAAAAGACCGGCTACTATCACCTGCTCAATGATGGAGTGAAGATCATCAATCGAGTGTGTCGTGTGTGTCACTGCTCCTCCGCGTATACGAAAACCCGTAGACTCTAGGAACATGGCCGACTCCTGATGCTCAAGATGGTCTTCGGGTAGCGCTTATGACAAGGTCGAGTGTGCTGCGTCTGCTACACCACATATCCTGGTGATCTCCAGCATTGACATTGCTCTCTAAAATGCCTCCACATCTAAAAGACCAGTCAATCCACTCTGCTCCTATGCTACAACCGCTGCCAAGCTGGTCTACGCCTGCAGCACCAACTCTCCCGGTAGTCCTCAAGAGGCATCTTGGGTTGTACAGGGCTCCTCTACCACCACTGGGCCACCACTGATCAGAGCTGCGAGGGCCACCGCCCAAGGACTCGGGGGTTGCACCGCTTTTGATACAATCTACTGATGTAGAACGTCCGGCTCCTGCCCTGGCATGGATGTCAACCTTGATGATTCCCATGTCTCCACCATCAATGCCATAGTTGGATCTGACTCCATGTCATGTGTCAACACCGTGGCATCCGCTTCTGCATGAGGTGACTCCACAATACTGCTCATGCTGACCCTGTCGATATCGATGTCACTGGTTGTTTGCAACAGCCACTCTCCCCTTCGACAAGATGAGCAACGGTAGACAAAGGAGCAAACAATGTGTCTGAGCTGTGTCCAGCACGACGAGTCGTCCAACTTCGACGATGCCGCGCTCGAGACCGACCGCCAAAAAAACATCCAGAGGGAGCGTGGCGGTACCATTCTCTCAAGAGAATGGTACCCGCTCGGGATGGATCGGAGGGTGAAGCTGAGGAAGCATCCTGAGACAATGCGGAAGAAGACAATACAGAGGAAGGTAGGGAATCTGTCGATGGACTCATGGAAGCAACACGCTCGATGACGACAAGGTTACATAGCTGCTTCATCATCCACTTCAGGCCTTGGATCTTGGCGAGCATGACCACCAAAGGTCCAGTAAGTGGACCCGCCAACGACGACAGATTGTCATCCTGTGGAGTACGTGTACTCTCATAGGACCAAAGCCAAGGCGTATGCAAGCCTCAAGGGCGCGTCTAACATTGACGCCAACCGTGACGTCCGTCACCACTGTAGTAAACGGTGAATGCATAGGACGACTATTTCCATGTTGACAAACTCATCTCGAGTGCCTAAGAATGGGGATGCATAGAGCACCTTCTTGCGACGCTAAAGCACCAAACCTCGGAAGACTACGACACTGTCGAACACCATCACTGTGACAAGTTATAGCGCTGAGGTAAGTAATCGTGACCTGACCGGAAGAGTTGCAATGCTAAAACACGTCTGGAGAAACGTGTGGTTGACGGGTCGCTGTTACTACTGTGACCACTCAACCTGCACTCAAAAACCACTGATGTTTTATACATTTGTTTCTTTTTTTTTTCTCACCAAATTGTTTGGTGACTTGTCCAATGACCCCTCGTCCAAGAGTTACTCGAATGCCCCCTTCTTTTGGGTGTAGAGCCCCCCCCCCATGTTTTTCCTTCTTTGTGGTTTTTTTTGTGTGGATTCACCGCTTGTTCTCATATGCGCCCACTCCCCCTTTTCTCGATTTCCCCCTGAGAAGAGGGGGTAGTTGGACGCTTAGTGGGGGAAAAAGAAAAAAAAGAGCAAGGGGGGTCTGGTTGCCCCTTTGCGCTGACCTCGCTTGCTTGCTCGCTCAGCGAGCAGGAAAGGAGAACTGAGGGACAAGAAAGGGGCAAGGACGGGTCCTTGTTTGCCCCTCTGAACCCGCCTCTCCGTCGGTCGGCCGACAGGATCGACAGGGCTGACAGGGCCAACAGGGCCCCTCTGAGAGGGCCCCACTATGGGGGCTTGGCGGGGCCCCTCCGAGGGGGCTCGATGGGGTCACTCCGAGGGGGCCCTCCAAGGAGGGCTGTAAGACCTCTTCGGCAGTAGGAGCTGCGGCGGCGGGTGCAGCTGCTGCAGTTGCTACTATTGATGGTGCCGCCGCTACTACTACTACTCGCAACAGCAACTACCGCCACTGCTGCTACGTCTGGGATTGATGTTGCTACCATTGTTGATACTATTACTGGTGTGCTGTTTCTGTTGCTGCTACCGCCGCAGCCGTTGCTGCTGCTGCCTCCGCCACTACTACTGCTCGGTGTAGCAGCTACCGGTGCTGTTGCTAGTGGTGTTGCTGCTACTGTTGCTGATGCTGCTACTACCATGGCACCCGCTGCTACTATCGCTACTTCTGCAAATACTACTACTGCCGCAGCCGCTACTACTAACGCCATAGTCGCTGCTGCTGCCGCCGCAACCGCTGTTGCTGCCGCCGCAGCTCCTATTGCTGCCTCTATACCCGCTGCTACTGCTGCCGCTACCGTTGTTGTGCGCTGCTCACCACCCTTCTGGCGTTCACGTGAAGTCATTTAGCCCTCCCTTATGCTGCTATCGACGTGGTGCCACATGGCACGTTCTCTTTCTGTTCTGGCCATTATGCTTCTACTGCTTTGTTGCTCACACGACCCCTTGTGCTCTGATTGCAAATTAGAATCAATTAGTGTATCTAGGCCCATGCAAAGACGACCATGAGCTTTGTTTGTGCGAGGGAAAGAGTGAAGGCCAAATCTGGCTAAGTCTAAAACGCATTAAGAACAAAGAGAGAGTACAATGAGCCCTACTAAGAGCTTATGTATTGGGGACTAACGGCTAGCCCACCAGGCCTTGTCATCCGTGTTGCGCCAAAAGGCACGCACGGGGAATACACATGTCACAGAACATGAAACCACACAACGGAGGTCTTTCAAGGCACTGGAACCGTCAACCGTGTGCTCGGGTCTCTACCAACGAGAATGCATGCAATGTACCCCATACACATCCAAACTCTACGGTGACACACAGGTATTACCGACTAGCCAGGCTGGGCAAGTTTAGGCCTCCCTTGATGTCGGAACATGTCACCGGTCGTCCGGGTCTCAGCCACATGCAAGCTATAAATGTCTAATCACCAATCAGTGCTGGGTCTCCTAGGGAACTGGCACAGACCGCCAAGTGCCTTGGTATCAACCACCGAGACTGAACGAGCAGTGTCTGAATCACACAGAATTAGCGTCCAGTCAGCACAACACACTTTCCGAGTCTCGGAAGCGACACTAGTACCATCACGTGTCCTCGTCACACCCGTACAATCCATCGGATGCGCGGGTCTCGACCCACCAAAAAAGTTCTTGTAGCTCTCAACAAAGTAACTAGGTTTTCGGAACGCATTGGCTTCATTTTGCTGGCACTGTCGTACGTGTTGGAGAAGTCTCAAGGCACTCTACAGGCCTTTCATGTTGTCACGCTCTCTTGTACACTGTACCACCAACGTGGGGTGTATGGGTAATCCGTCTTCGTTGCTTGTGACAGGTGCAAGCCACATTAACCAACGAAAGAATCTGATTAGTCACTTGCAGTGATAGTGTGTATGTAGACACAGTCAAGAGGTCACATATGTGTCTCACACCCTAGTAGCAAAATTCCCCCATGACCCACAGACGAACAGGAGCGAGAATAAACGCACACCTATGCCTTAGAAGACAACTCACAATCAACGGAGAGGCACAGTCACATCAATCAGGGATATTGCAAGTGTAGCAAACAAACAACATGCACATCTGCTGTGAGCATGCCACTGCTAAGAGCTTGTTGCTGTTGCAAGTTAGCCATGCTTGCAGCAACGAAGGCAAACAGGTTCAATTGCTACCGCGGCAATAGCAACTAATGTTGCGGAGGCGGCCTAAGACACCACACCACTGCTTCACATCGCTGCCAAGAATGCAGCCATGACGAGGGAAGCTACAATAAAAAAATGACAACATTCTGCTTTTGGCTATGCCGAAGGACTACGTCACGTGAGTTCTCAGCAATGTGGAGGCCCTGAGAACTCAGGGCCACATGGAAATGTGGAGGCCCTGAGCTGGTCATGAATGAGCAAAGATAGCGTCACTGAGAAAATGGAACCCGGATGTGGTCACCGGAAAAATTCAAGGGTGCTAGCTGGTGCTCATGCTGTGAACGTAGTTGTCAAGTGTCTCGGCATCCAGACAAGCCTTAGCAGCAAGTCCAAAGGTCACTGTGACTGTTACACCAACAGTGTACACACACCATGGCTAGTTGTGGCTGAGAGCGATGGCAAATGGGTCCCACAGATCTGATCTCTTTGTCGCGACAAACATGACTAAGAGGAAGAAGCAAGTTCGTCCCTTGCAAGTGCTCTGGTACCAGTATGTAGTAGAAATGGAATGAGGGAATAAACTCTCAAGAGAGAGGGAATGAGTGGGAGAGAGGGAGATGCCATGGTTTTGGTTGCCACCTCAGTTAGAATGCAAGAAGGTAAGTCCTAGGTGGGTGGACCAAGAGCTTAGACAGGTGAGCAAGCCCCAACTCGCACACAACGCACGAGGCGTGGTTGACTCCACCCATGGGGTCGAGCCAGAACTCATTAAGAAAAAAACGAGAGCAGCTACTACTCGAAAATTCTAGTAGCATGACCCCAGCAGGATCAGCACCTGTCAACTAGCCAAGCATCCACAGAACAAACTAAACATGCAAAACAATCCACATCAGCTCAAAGTGTATGTGAGCATGCTACCATGTGAGCTTTATGGAACAATGAATGAATAAGAGGTAATTCAACAAGCTGTTGCCTGACCCGTAACACTAGCCCTATGTTATCTAAGTGGCTGGCGAAGGCAATTCCGCCGTGGAGCTTGAACATGGTGTTAGTTTATGTGTCAGTACCACATGGTGACCTCTGGCCTTGCTGCACACTCACCTCACCTGTGCAGTTGACTAACTAGCCATAGAAGAGACAACGCTCAGGGCTGATGCCTCATGATGGTGTTTGCCCCCGCCGGCCCAACGGCTTCCTACAAGACATCAGCAAGCTTCATTTTGCTGGTGTATTCTCACTCCTAGGCACCCGCATGATTTCTGACATGTTTACCTTGCATGAACTAAACTGGGTCCTTGGTCGAGACCAGGATCAGTTGAATCGTGTGGATAATACTCCGGGGTGCAATATTCCCACCTGTGGATGGTTGTTTGAACCACAGAGCCGGAGGGGAGCAAGAAAGAGCAAGCTTGCTCCCCGCTCGCTTGCTCCCACTCGGTTCACTAGGCCGTCCTGTGACTTGCGTTCCTTGTTCGTTGCCTTTCTCATCACTCTTGACTGAAAATCACGTGGCCACTTGCCATGGCTCTGCACGTGTCTTGATGCTCTACTTGCTCCATTGCATTGTTGTGGTTCACGCCTATCTACTGGTATCAAAGCATCCACAATAATGCCTAAGGAGCGACGATCCTACCTTTGCTGCCATCGCATTTCCATCCGCTGCCACCGTCACCATTGTCGTCGTCGTCTCCGGCGCCATCTGCACACGTCACACAACAGCAGCGGGCACCGCGTGCCTGCCTTCTTCAAGCTATGTCGTGCTTTCTTCCACGCACGTGAAGAACCCCTCAAGTGAGGGGAGCGTGGGCAATGCTACGGTCTCTACTGCGACATCACGGCCATCCGCCATTGCCTGTGCCACTACTTGAGACAGCAGTAGCTAGGACCAGGCCCCTCCTACGACTGCATTGACAAGTGCCACGGTCGTAGCTGTGTCGTCAACTGCTGAGGCCACAACGCTGGGTCACACCTATCTTCCCTCCTTCACCATTTCCCCGCAGCTGCCGCAACTGGTTTTGCCCTACAGTGCAGCCTTGGCAGCACCACTCACAGCGGCGACACTCCTGACAGCCGCACCGTCACCACCACTAGCGGGCACCGCCACTTTGGTGGCGACACCAACCATGTTGGCATCCCATGAGGCTCCCGACCCGCTCTCGCTTGGAGCGTACTACGAGGGGCGTGCAGTGCACCACCGCTCTTGCTCGCAGTCTCGCTCACATCAGGATGGAAGCAGCACCACCTCAGCCGGGTCTCCGCCGCCTCAACCCGTGGGAATATCACCCTACACATCGGCAAGCGTGTCCCCCCCAGCTTCCCCTGACGTGAGCCTCCCTTCACGTGACAGTTCCGCCAAGACCATCACCTTTGCTTGCTTGTGTGCGACGTTTATTAAGGACGTCGCTGTCCTCTCTGACATGCTCACGCACGCTGTGGCCATAGTTATAGACATCGCAGCCATAGCAGTGGCCACATTTGCAACAACTACCAGAGCTGCCCGTGCTCCCGCCACTACATCCGCTGGCAGGGCCACGGAAGCCTACACTGAGGCCGCAGTGGTCCTGGGTACCATTGCTGCAGCGGCTGCAAATATAGGAACGCAACTTGCAGTAGCCGCAGCAGCCATCGCATCACCTACAGCATCAGCAGCATTTGCCACAGCCGTTGCCGGGTCATCGATCCGCACCTCCACAGCTGCAGCCGTGATATCTGCATCCTCATCATCTCCATCGGCCATCTCCAGCATTGTCACCGCCCTCATCTCCATCGTAGCTGTCATCACCACACTTGTTGCCACTTTTGCGACGGGCTCTCTTGCCCTTGTGGTTTGAGCTACTGCTACAGTTTCCATTCTCACTACAGCTTCTGCTGCCGCCATGCCTCCACTTCTCTCCTTTCTCCGCAGTCCACCCTGTGCTGCAGCCTCGTGAGCTGCTTGTCTTCCTGACTCTGGGCTGCTTACCTCTTGTCTCTGCTCTCCCTGTAGTGGCTTGTCTTGTCTAACCGGGGTTGGGCTGTCCTCTAGCACCTTTTTCTACGTGCCGAAGACATCCCTGTTTTTCCCACACCCACTGGGACAGGGGAAACTCTGGCAAAATTTGTTTGGTAGGGCCCCACAGTCATCACAATGCCTGGTGACGACAAGTCAGTCATCGCTCATTTAGAGCGACAGCTAAACCTTGCTTTCGAGGCTTAACAAGAGGCTAAAGATCACCTCAAAGTCACAAATGACAGTCTCATCGCGTTTGTTGATGAAGTCGTCGCCATTGTGTTGAAGTGCCTTCCTGCTTCATCTATCACACCCGCTGGCACTCCTGCTGGGACCAGCGCTAATGCCTCTTCCACACCGTCAACTGCTAGCTCTGCCACCGTCGAGCCTGTCGATGGTCTGCCTACTACTTCTCCTGCTGCTGTAGTCCGCCAGCATGACTTCTTCTCCCAACCTCCTGTCTTAGCCACTGGGCTAGTCTTCTCCTCATGGGAGACTCACTTCAATGCCTATGCTTAGGGTGGAATGCCTCTGGAATTACTATGTCCTTCAATTCATGCCTCTCAGAGATGATTCCGCTCGTGCCATTTGTTCTCTCATCGTTGTTGCACCAGAGACGCTCATCGATGATGTCGGCACATACAATGCGGACCCTGTCGCACAGCATGTGGCTGACCCCATTGGGGCGTACACCATGTTGCGTCATCGCACCACTGTCACTGGACAATCTGCACTCACTGTGCAGTTCAACATGCTCTTGATGCGTGTGGATGAATCGGCTGATGCGTACTGGGCACGCGGGCTCAAACTGCTTCGTGAGCTTGACGATGCTGTCCTGGGCTAGTTTTTGGCGGTCCTCACCATGGTCAACGGGCTCATCCCCAAGCTGTCAGATCTCCTGTACGATATCAAAGCAGATGAGCTAAAGCACCTCGCTGCCCAGCCCATGCCACCAAAGTCCTCTCCTGGTGTTGGCACCCTCTGGGAATCTACCGCTTGGAGGCTTGCTGCACGGTGGACCAGCCTCCTGAACAAGCGTATTCATAGCTCTGCCATCATTGGAGTTGCCGCTATCACTACCGTTGCCTCTTCTTCATCCTCCATTGCCGCCTCTACCTCTACCTCCTCTTCCACCGCCACGGCTCTCACTTCCCGAGGTCGTGGACGTCGCCGCGATAGGGGCAAAGGCAAGGGCAAACCTGTAGATTCTGCCTTGTCACGTGTGCCCGGCGAAGTGGTGTGTTGGAATTGCGACTCTTCCAAGCACTCCGCTCGGAAGTGCCCTGCACTACCGGATGACTTGCACCTTGATTGCGCTATGCGTGCCCACTTGCCTTGTTCCACCGGCACCACCTCCTCTATCTCCAGTACTAGCTCCAGCTCCAGCACAGCCGCTCTGTCCCCTGGATCATCCTCTGTCCAAGCCTACTCCACAGCTGGTGTCCTCTCCACGCCTCCGCCAGCCCAGTTCCCATGGGGCTGGCCACTGCCCTATAGAGCCCCTGTCTACTCCGGGCCGCCTTCTCCCGCCTACTTCGCTCCTCCGTGGCTGCCTCCTCCCTTGGGATCCTGTGCTCCGTCATCTGCACTGTCCGGTGACGATGAGCGCAAGCTAGAGCAATCTCTTACGCAGTGTCTCCATCTTTGCGATCAGGGAGGTGAGAGTGTAGATGCACTTGCCAGATGTCCGTCATGTCATACTGACACTATTCTACGTGGGGAAATCCGGATCATGTCCTTGGTTCCCCGTTAGCGTCTATTCAGTGGATCAAGCAATTGCAGTCTTTTGTTCTACCGTGTTGTCTCGTTGTCTGTGACTCGTCCTCTCCTCCTTTTGGCATTTTCTCCACATGTGGTGTCCTTCCCCACGTTCATCTCTCTCGTGGCTTCTGGGTCCTTGACTCTGGGGCTACCCACCACATGACGTCCGCCCGTTCCTCCTTTGTCTTGCTGGGTCTAGCCGGTTCTGTTTGCTTTGTGCGTACCAGCTCCGATTAGTTGCTCCCCGTCCAAGTTCTGGGTGTTGTCCGCTTTGTCGGCCCCAGTGGTGCGTTATTCTTGCCTCATGTGTTGTATGTGCCTTCTTTCGAACTCAATCTGCTGTCATTGACCTCTCTAGATGATTAGGGCATGGATTTCTCTGCCAGTTAAGGTGTCGGCACTGTCCGTCTGCGTCCATCTGGTCGTGTTGACTTGCAAGTTGTCAAGCGTGACAAGCTTTATCATGTCCCCTTGCTTGAACCCTCTTCCTCCTCAGTTGGATCCACTCTTGCCCATGTTACTCCCTCTCTCTCCCCTTACCATGATTGCCTCTTGCATCGCCGTCTTGGCTATGCTCACATGGATGCTATCACCAGCATGCTCCACCTCGAGCCTGCTCTTGGTCTGTCCCCATCCACATTTCCATCGCCTTGTCCCTCCAATTGCCTAGACTACGCACACGGCAAAATGCATCAATCGCCCTTTTCTCCATCTGACTCCTAATCCACCCAGCCCCTTGATCTTTTCCACGCTGATGTCATAGATCCTCTTACCCATTACTTCCTTGGGGGTGCTGGCCGGTATGTCCTGTGCTTGCCTGATGATCTCTCCCACATTGGCTGGATCTTTGATCTGCACCAAAAAAGCAATGTCTGTACAGTCCTTGAGTCCTAGCTTCCACAAACTGAACGCTCTTGTCAACGGTCTCTACGTGTCTTTCGTAGTGACCGCGGCGGTGAATTCCTTGGTCCCACTACCCAGTTCCTTGAATCCAAAAGGGTGTGTTTGGAGACCTTTGCTCCCTACATACCCCAGCAAAACGGGGTCTCTAAACGTTGGAACCGCACTCTTGCCGACGGATTCTGCACTCTTGTCCGACCATGGCTTCTCATTGCTTTTTGCGTTTGAGGCCATGAGTTACATGACCTGGGTCTGGAACCGCGTTCTCCACGGTCCTTTCCCTCCCACTGTCACCCCTTTCAAGCGTTGGTACGAAACTCTTGCCGATTGCCACCTTGCTCGTGTCTGGGGTAGCATTGCGTCTGTCTGGCTGCCTAAGGACCTTTGGGATGGGAAACTCTCCCCGCGTGGATGGCTTTGTCCCCTTCTAAGCATCTTGGGACAGTCCAAGGCCTGGCGCTTTTGGGATCCTAAGCGCTGGCGCGTTTTTGAGTCTCGTGACGCTCTACCCTTTGAGTCTATCTTTCTTTCGGATCTCCATCGTTCTTCGTCCCCCGCCTCTCTGTTGCCGCTCTCTCGGTTGCGGGAGGAGGTCAGTCATGCAATCTCTACTATTTCTTCTATTCCCGGAGTCTCTGTTGCCTCATCTTTGTACCCTTCACCCTCGTCAAGTCCCCAGGTGTTTGCCACAGTTCACAAGCCTCTCAAGGCCCTGTCACCCAGCACTCTTGCGTCCCCTATCATGTCCTCCCCTTCAATTCCTGCGGGGTCTGCCTCTCGTACGTATTCTGTGACGTCACCCAGTCCGCTGACCTTGACCGTATCCAGACCGCCGGCCCCTGCCATGCCTGTGCCCAGTGCCCCCCAAGGGCCTGCACCTGTCTCACCGTTTGTCCATGGTGGACGCCTACACACCCTCCCCACTTGCTCCTCAAGTGTCTCGGTGTCTCACTCCCGTCCGTTGCAGTCTCACCCTGAGTAGTCGCCAGCGGTTCCCACCGGCATGGATGCCTTAGGCCTGGCCACAGGGGTTGTCCACCCCAGCTCTGCCCTGAGGTATACGCTGCTCATGACTGAGCATGAGAGAGCTCTTGAAGCCGCCATTCTTGGCAGCATCGCAGAGTGTCTCACCACTACTGCTACGATGCCCCCGTCGCCTGATCCCACCACAATCCGGCAGGCATGGGTAGCATCCGACTCCCAGCAATGGGAGGCTGCCATGCGAGATGAGCTGAGAGCGTTAGACGATCATGTTGTGCATGAGCTGGTTGATCTACAGCCGGGCTGCAAGGCCATTGACGCCCGCTAGGTTTTCCGACGGAAGTTCAAGCCCACCAGCGAGCTCGCCAAATACAAATCACGGCTTACTATGAAGGGTTTTCCCCCAATCCCCGGTGTGGACTTCGACGAGATCTTTGCTCACGTTGGTCGCTACACCACTGCTTGAGCTCTCCTCAGTCTCGTTGCACACCATGACTGGGAACTCGAGCAGATGGACGTCAACAACGCCTACCCGCACGGAAAGTTGGAGAAGGAGATCTACATGGTCCAGCCCCCAGGGTTTATAAACAGAACTGACCGGGTCTGAATACTGCGCAATGCCCTCTACAGCCTTAAGGAGACTCTGAGGTATTGGAAACAGGAGATCACCTTAACCCTGGAGAAGGGTGGGTACCAACGGAGCACTGTTGACCCTTCACTCTTTCTCACTCTAGTGTCATCACCATTTGTTGCCATTCTTGTCTATGTCGACGACTTGCTGATCGCGTCTTCTAGGCGAGAGGCAGTAGCATCAGTGAAGTCCCTGCTGCAGTCCACTTGCAAGATGAAAGACTTGGGTCCTGTTCATGTCTTTCTAGGCATGGAGCTTGAGCGTGACCGTGCTCGTCACGTTCTCCACGTTCACCAGGTTGCATGCGTCAGGAGCCTGGGGGAGCGTTTTGCCTCCCTCCTCGAGTCAGCGCCCACTGCTTCCACTCTAATGACGCGTGCTAGGGAACGGTTGTTGAAGACACTTGACGTGTTAAAGCTGGGAGAGCTAGTGGATGTGACAGATTACTTGCGAGTGATTGGGTCTCAAATGTACGTGGTTACCACCACGCGCACAGATGTTACCTTCACTGTGAACTTTCTTGCCCAGTTCTCACAGTGTCCTAGAGCACGGCAGATGGAGGCAGCATTACGTGTGATCAGGTAATCACTCTCTACCGCTCGTGTTGGTCTCTCTTACCGAGCACAGCCATTAGTGGTTGTCGATGGATACACTGACAGTGAATGGGCACATGATGTGGATGCTCGCAGTCACACGGGCTACATTCTTCTTGTCGGAGGGATAGCGATCTCATGGAAAAGCGGCAAGCAAGGCTATGTTGCATGCAGCTCAAGTGAGGCTGAATATGTTGGCACAGGTACATGTGAGAGTGTCTGGCTCTGTTGCTTGGTAAAACAGTTGTATGTCCCCATACGCTGCATCACTCTGCGTTGTGACAATCAAAGCACGAAGGCAATCACTAAACACGATGGCATGCATCATACTCGTACGAAGTACATCATTGTTGAATACCGTTTTCTGCGTGAGCGTGTGGCTGCAGGCAATGTCCAGATCGTGTGGGTTGACACCAAGCAGCAGTGAGCTGACTTCCATACAAAGGCCCTCAGCAGCAACTTCTTCAAGGTAGCTGTTCACGCTGTTGGGCTGTTGTGTGTCCGTGATGCCGCAGACTGAGTTGATTTACCATGTTCCGTGCCCAGTTGTCTAGTGTGTCACTCCTTGTGACATCATTATCGTCCTAGTCGTTGGTTGTGTGTCCGTGATGCCGCAGACTGAGTTGATGTACCCCTCAAGAATCTGTGTGTGCATGAACAGCAGCGGAGGGGTCACCATCAGTCACCGTATGTTCACATAGAACAACATTTCCCCATGATCCTGTGGCACACGTGTTCATGCACAGACAAACCAGGTGGGGCACCAAATGCAGACAAGTGAGTGATAAACGAAAGATGAGGACAGGCCAAGTGCATGAATACACATAATGCGCACATGATGAGGTCAAGGCACTCCACCCAAAGTCACACAGTCAAAGCAGAGAGACCAACAGCTGAAGTTGCTGACTCAAACTGGGCACGACCCAATGCCTTTGTCAAGAAGTCGGCAAGCTGACGCTTCGTGCCAATCCACACAACGTCGGCATGCCGCTGTTCCCACAGACCACACACGAAGTGATGTTCCATAGCAATGTGCTTTATGCAAGCATGAAACACACCATCGTTTGCAGCAACATCAGTTGTGTTGCGATTTTCATAATTCACAACAATGCACTCCACCGACTGACGTAGCTCACGGAACAAACGACACAACCAAACACGTGACAGGCACCAGCTCCAAGGGCAACATACTCGGCCTCCACGGTGCTGCGTGCCACGCACCCCTGCTTCCCACTCTTCCTTGACACAGCTGTGTTCCCAATAAGGAACACATAGCCCGTTTGGCTTTTTTCTGTCGGCACTCCATACGTACTTCACTATCCGTGAATCCTGACACAACCACCAACAGGTGAGTACGGAACAACAGACCAAGCCGTGGTGTCTGTAACACATAACGCATGATCCGCACTCCTGCCTCAAGGTGGCGGGCGCGGGGTGCTTGCGAAAACTGCGTGAGAAAATTCACTGCGAAAGCAATGTCATGCCGCGTGGTGGTGACAAGATACATAAGCGGCCTAATGAGACGCAATTATCCAGTCGACTCGACCGGCACCCCCAGGTCAAGTGAGTTGACCGGTTCCAGAATTTTCTACCCATTAGGCGTCATGGGGGTGGAGGCGGAGGATGTGGATGCTCAGAGATCAGCAAAACGCTTCCCCAAGTTTTGTATGCATCTACCTTGGTCGAAGTGCAGAAGTTCATGCTCGCGATCGTGGGCAATTTCCATGCCCAAGAAAACCTGAACCTCACCAAGATCTTTCATCTTGTATGTGGCCTGCAACAGATATTTGACCTTCTGCACTTCTGTCAAACCTGTCGACACAATCAAAAGATCATCAAAATACACCAGGTTAGTGACAAAGGGCTCTGACGTAGCACTCAAGAGTGAGGGATCAATATCACTCCTCCTATAGCTCCCACGCTCAAGTGTCGAGCGAATCTCACTATTCCAACATCTCGGTGATTGTTTCAGGCCGTACAACGCCTTACAAAGGCGCCACACACGACGTGTGCCGTCTTCAAAACCGGGTAGCTGCACCATGTAAGTCTCTTCGTCCAGCCGCCCGTGGAGGAATGTGTTGTTCACATCCATCTGATGGACCTCCCAGTTATGTTGCGCAGCAAGCCTTAGAAGAGCTCGTGCTGTCTCGATCTGACTGCTTAGTACAAATGTGGCATCAAAGTCCACTCCCTCGACTTGTGAATAACCTTTTGCAACCAAACGAACCTTGTAGCATTCAGTGGAGTCGTCAGGCTTTTTCTTCACGCGATAGACCCATCTGGATTTGATAGCATTGTGCCCAGGAGGGAGATCGACGACCTCGAGCACTCCCTGCACAATCAAAGCATCCATCTCCTCCTTCATGGCAATCTCCCACCTCTCAGAGGTAGGCCGTGAACAGGCCTGGCTTGAAGAGGTGGGATCCGCTAGACCCTCCTCATACGTGCGCAAAGTGCACGCTCGCGCGTCAGGCGCGATCTCCCGCAATGCCCAGAGATTTGCTGCATTGTAAGCGCGAAGATGCTCATATTGCAGCTACCCATATCCTGACTGAGTGTCTCACGAGACCGCAGTGTCATGTTCAGACTGGACAACCAACCCCAATACCTTCGTGCCGGGATCTCCACTCACCACCTGGCGGACAGGTGCTGTGTGCCTTGGCCAGCTTGGACTCGTGGTAGGTCTCTGCACTGTGGGCGGTCGCGGACGCGTGCGACCACCTTCCTCACGTGAGTATGCATGAGTAGATGCTGAGCACAGTGGAGGAGAGTTAGGGGGCGGCACAGAGGATGCAGCGAGTGGCGGACCAGCAGACACAACAGCCGGGTCAACATACAACTCTGGTGAGATAGAGGTAGGAGAGGCAGAAGACGACAAGGAGGGAGACGTAGAAGACGATGGAGGAGAGCCAGCAGTGGGTAGCACATGAGGAACAGAAGGGGGGGCCATTACGGACGAAGACGACACATGAAGCGACACATCGAGAGGAGGCAAGCTAGGTGCGGCCATAAGGGGTGCTCTTGCCACAAGAGACGTAGACAGTACAGGGGGTGCCACAAGGGTAGGTGCCACAGGGGCAGGTTGGACAGATGTGCCCGTCCGGACGGGAGTACCCACATGGAAACCCTCTCCCACACGTCGGACGTGAGGGCACAAAGCCAAATGAGGTTCAAGGGACCGAATCCGACGCAAATCATGTTGTGTATATGACTAAAGTAAAATGGGAAAACGTGACTCTACAATACGGTGACGATCAGGGTCCCAAAAACGCCAGGCCTTCGACGAAGGAGAAATCCCCAAAAACAAACACAAGCGACCGCCGAGAGAAAGTTTGTTCCCCTGCTCGACGTCAGGGACCCAAACACAAGTGAGGCAACCCTAGACACGTGCCAACCGAAGGTCGGCACGACGGCCAAACCAACGCTCATACGGGGTCACATGATGGGGAAGCGGGCCATGAGGCACGCGGTTCTAGACCCACGTCATGTAGGTCATGGCCTCAAGGGCAAAATCCTTTGACATGCCCAACTCAGCATGCATGGACTGGACAACATCCAACATTGTGCGGTTCTAGCATTTGGACACACCATTCTGTTGTGGGGTGTAGGGAGCGTAGAGATCATGTGTCACCCCTTGCTCCTCAAGAAACTGAGCAGCAAGACCCATGAATTCTCCCCCGTGATCCGACCAAAAACGATACAACGGTTGATTGGTTTGGCATTCAGCTTGAACCAACCAGTGTCAGATGGCAAGCACCGTATTGCTCTTGCGGTGCAAATAGAATACCCACCAATAATGAGAGAAATCATCAGTCAGAGTGAGGACATGAAGTCTGCGCTCAGCCTGGGACTTAGTGGACAAGGGCCCCATGAGGTCGGCATGCACGAGCTCCAGAGGTCTGGAGGTCGTGGTGGAGGAAGATGATTACGTGACACGATGCATTTTTTCCTTGGAGACAGGGGACAGAGTTAGTGGGAGCTGGCGGTGCGAAAGAGGCCAGGTCAAGGCCGAGAGCGGGCTTAACACGTACAAGCAAGTCAAAAGAGGCAGAGTGCACATGACAGAAAGGAAGGTGCAGAAAACCTTGATGTGCAGTAAACAAGGTGCCAGTCACATAGACACGAGCAGGCTGAGACGACAAAACAACAGCATGCCGCAGGATGTGATAGAGACTGCCAACAGCAACTCCACGAAGCACAACACTACCGGTGGAGTGAACACTGACAGTGGCAGTACCACGTGGGGACAGACAGCAGATTGAGGTCGAGGTGAGGAACATAGAGCATGTCGGAGAAGTACACATGACCAGCAGGACCATCGAACCGAACGGTCCCAACACCATGCACACGCAACTGCTGACCTGACCCTGTTCACACATGACGAACTGACTCAACTGGACCAAGGAGAAAAAAAATCGCCACGGTGACAACACATGTGATGGGTGGCACCTGAGTCAATGACCCAGGTGCCATCCGGAACCTGCTCCACTGGTGACACAAAACAGAAATCATGAGAGGGAACTGGTGGTTCTGCTGGGTCAGGGCATGCACGATCAGCAACCGACTCAATGCATAGAGAACCCGATCATCCACAGCAAGTCTCACACCACCATCACCAAAAATCTCAAACAAGTTGTCTGTAGTGCAAGCGGTGAACCCCCCGGCACTGTGCATGCAACTCGCACCTCCCTAAGTGGTTGAGTCCATGTCACTGCGGAAGGAGGATGCGAGGGCCCCAGCTCTGCAATACGGGCGTCAAGAAGCTCTCTCCCATGTGTGGAAGCAGCAACCACATTCGTCCGTCCGCCACGACTCCTCCATGCGCCAGGCGTCCCGCCGCCATGACTGACACAGGCCCGCCAGGCGTCGTGTATCGCCCGCCCAATCTTGTCAAAGTCGTGCTCACGAGGGCACGCCTGCCACTTGAGGTCACCACCACAGTTGTAGCAGCAAAGAAATCCTCCGGTTGCTCCCGAGGACCCTTGGGCCCCCTTACCCCCCGTGTTCTTTTTCCCCTTTTTCCCCTTATCCAAGACCAACGCCACGCTCGCACTTGATGGAGGAGATGTGGACGAGGTGACGACTGGTGAGGGAGTGTGAATGGAGGAGATGGAAGATGATGAGGCCGATGGAGGGGCGAAAGTTGCAGCTACTCGACCCATGGGCGGAAGGTAACGCCCTGCCACCCGCACATGGTAGTCTTGCGCACAAGGAAGGAGGGTGCCAGTTTCCCCCATCTGCATGAGCTCTGTAGGCTCAAAATACTGAAAAGCATCCGAGTACTTCTCGTGGGCTCCCAGCCTGATCGTAGCCAGAGCTGAATACTAAGGTGGCATCTGCGTTTCCAAGCGAGTGTAGGCGCGTAATGCTCAACGCCAGTATGCATCAGAAACCTCTGTATTTCCCTGGCGAAGGGAAGTGAACTCATAGATGGGTTCATTGAGGTCAGCCTGACTAACCCTTTGATAGGTGGTCAAAACGAGCTGCCAAGCTCCAAGGGGGTCCACACCCTGCCTTGTTAGGTCTGCCACATAGGGTTTGACATCCAGAATGGAGTCGTCTGGGAAGGCAAGGACTAGGCCGCGGACTGCTCGAGCTGCAGCTGCAGACTGTGCTGTGTCTGTGGCATCATAATCAGTCATGTAATAGGGGAGCGGTCCCTCACCAGTGGCCCAGGTGTGAAACTGGAATTCCCACACCTCAAATCCAAGGCTGTCCGAGTACCGAGGAGGTGGAGACTCAAAGTCCTTAGCTGGACGTCCTGTCGGCATAATCAAGCCAGACAGGGGTGTGCCGCCTGAGCCAGGCTGCTGACGCACAGGTGGTGCATAACACTACAGCAAGGACACTGGCGACACAAAAGAGCGCGCTGGAACTGGACGCATCAGACTGTGAGCATACTGCTGTTGCCACTGCTGCTGCTGCAACAAGATGGCTGACACCTGCTGTGATCGATGCTGCTGCTGCTGCGGCTGCTGCTGCGGCTGCTGCTGCTGCTGTTGCTGCTACAGCTACTGTTGCCACTGCTGCTGCTGCTGCTACTGCTCTGCGGCACTGCCAGTTGCAGATGTCGAGCTACCTGTAGTCTGCCCCGCTGGGTGCACCTGGGCAGGCGATTGCTGTGCAAGTTGCGCCTGCTGGTTAGCCAGGATCGTGTTGAGCAATGTCTCCAAAGATTGCAAATTCTCATCTTGAATGTCCAACCGCTGAGCAGTTGGACTGCAGCCCAGCAGCTACGGTCTGTCCTTAGCAGCTCAACGGCTGCTATAGCTGCTGACATTGCAGCCCAGCGGCTGCACTGGTTGCAAATGGTCTTCACTCTGCGCACAGCTCAATAGCCGCGGCCCTAGCTGGGGTAGCACGTGGCAGTACTGCTACACCTGCTGCCGTCGCAGCCTGCTCGCTGCAGTTGTGGTCTGCTTGCAATCCGCTCAGCCAGCCCGCTGCGGCTGTGGCTGGCCTGCGATCTGTGCAGCCTGCTGCAGAAGCACCACCTGCAGCTGCAGCGGTGGCTGGCCGCGGGCTGCGCAGCTTGCTATGACAGGAGTACCACCCGCTGCAGTCGCTGCCTCCACTGCTTGTGTGAAACAAGGTCGCCGCTGCTGCCGCCCCGTGTGTCCCTATCCTCCCTTTGCATGCTGGTGAGGGAACGCTTCCCTCTGCTCTGATACCAGTAGATGGCCCCTTACTGTCCTCCACACACACTCTACTCACTAGTCTGTGGAAGAGGGGGAGAACGGTAGGTCCTTAGGTCAAGAGTTTGAGCAACACCATGCAAAGGAGCGACAGACGGCGAGAAGCAAGGGGCAACGGGTGTGAGCTCCCCCGTCGGCAAGCGTCGGGCTAGCGAGCTCCCATCAAGCTCGCTAGCTCGATTTCACCGAGGGAGATGCTCGCGACCCCCCTAATTTACTCCGCTGCCCTTCCAGTGCTGTCCGAACATCTTCCTCAGCACGTTCGTAAACAACACAATGTCCGGTTAGCCACCCAACAATTCATCTAAAACTGTTGTGACCCTGTCCTGATTCACAATCCTACTTTTAGCAACAATGAGTCATCCTGTTCATCTTGGAGAGCCTTGCTGCTATTTGTAAGTTTTTGTGGCTTCCACCTGTCACGACCGACGCTGATGGATTATCCATATACCCACATTGGGGGTATATGATGGAGGAGAGCGTGACGACACTACAGGCCTTCAGAGTGTCCCGAGACTTCTCCAGCACGTACGACAGTGCCGGCGAGACGCGGTCGATGCGTTCCACTAGCCCTGTGGGCTTGTCGGGAGCTAGGAGAGTTTTCTCGGTGGGTTGAGACCCGCGGACCCGGTGGACTATACCAGTGCGATGAGGAGACCCGGTGGTTGTACTAGCGCTTCCGATGTTCGGAAAGCCGTGTATGATGTCTGGTCGTTGATTCTGAGATTTTCTGGCACTGTTCCTATTTTCTCGGTGGTCGAGACACGGGTACTCGAAGAGCTGTTCCTGTGCCTCAAGGAGACCACCGTTATTGTTATCGTGGTGTATGCAGTGTGTTCTCCCTGCTGACCCGTTTGGGCTCAGCGAGGGTGACGGGGCCTGGTGCGGCTAGCTGCCGGCACCCCTACTTAAGACCGCTAGGGGCTCATTTGTACTCTCTCCTTGTTCTTTTGTATTCAGCATTCCAGACTTAGCCAAATTCTTGCCGTCTTGCATCGCACTCACACATAGAGCTCATGTTCGTTTTTGCATGGGTCTGCATGCCCTAAAATATTTCCAATTTGGTATCAGAGCACAGGGGGGCGTGTGAACAGCACAAACAGCAGCAGTGGGCGGAACACAAAGAGAACGCGCCACATGGCGCCACGCCGGGAGCAGCGTGAGGGACCGTGAAACGACTGCACGTGAACGCCACAGGGGCATTGAGCCGCACATAGCAGCACTAGGACTGCACCGGCAACAGCAAAAGCAATAGCAGCAGCAGACACAGGAGCGGCGGCAGCAGCAGCAGCGTGCAGCAGCAGCAACAGCGGCAAAAGCAGTTGCAGCAGCGCATCAGCCGCTACAGCAGCAGCAGCGTGCAGTAGTAGCAGCAGCGGCGAAAGTAGCTGCAACAGCAGCAGCAGTCACTACAGCAGCGGCGGCAGCAGCAGCAGCGTGCATTAGCAGCAGCAGCAGCAGCGACAACAGCAAGCAGCAACGTCGGCATCAGCAAGCAGTAGCAACAGCCGCGGCGGCAGCAGCAAGCAGGAGCAGCAGCTGCCGCGTAGAGCAGTAGAAGCAGCAGAAGCAGCAGGAGCAGCAGCAGCAACTGCAGCAGCTACACCTGCTGCTGCAGCTGCTGCTGCCGCTGCGAGGAGGGCCTCGCAGCCCTCCTCTCAGGGGGGGGGCCTCTGAGGGGGCCTGTCGGCCCCGTTCGCACCCCCCCTTCCTCCCCTTCTCAAGGGGGCCCTCGGAGGGCCTCGCCGAGCCCCTCCGAGGGGCCCTTCGGAGGGGGCCCGTCGGCCCCGTGGGTCCCCGCGGCCCCGACGGCCCCGTCGGCCGACCGACAGAAGGGCCGTGTCAAAGGGGCAGATAGGACCCCCCGCCCCCCTCGCTCCCTCCTCCCCCCACGCCCACTCGCTCACTCGCTCGCTCAGCGAGCGAGCGAGCGTGCACGAGAGGGAGGGCCGGACAATCCGGACACCCCTCCTCCCCTCCATATTTTCTTCGTTCGTCCACCTTAGGGGCAATCGAGAAAAGGGGGGGGGGACGAGTAACAAAAATACGAAAAGGGGTACACCTACAAGCGAGTGAGAAAAAAAAG
>SZWC01013780.1:54623-66668 GCA_023375785.1 Penium margaritaceum
GTCGTCGTAGCCAGATACATCAGTGACCCAATGACGCGAAGGTAGTCTGTCACGTTGACTGTCTCACCCAGCTTAGACACATCCATTGTCTTCAGCAGCCTCTGTCCTGCTGGGGTCATGGGTGTCGACGCTGTGGGAGTGGACTCAAGCTGGGAGGCGAATCGCTCCCCCAGGCTACAAACATACGCAGCCTGGTGAACATGAAGCGTGCGACGAGAATGGTCGCGCTCAAGCTCCATGCCCAAGAAGACTCGGGCAGGCCCTAAGTCTTTCATCTTGTACGCGGACTGCAAGAGCGTCTTCACTGACTTAACAACAGCCTGGCTGGGCGACGCGATCAGCAGGTCATCAACATAGACGAGAACAGCCACGAAGGGGACTGAGGGCGGAGTGACAAAGAGAGAGGGATCCACCGTACTACGTCGATATCCTCCTTTCTCAAGAGTGGAGGTGATTTCTTGGTTCCAGCACCGAGGCGACTGCTTCAAGCCATAGAGTGCCTTCCGCGGTTCCCAGACTCGGTTGGTACCATCGGAGAAGCCAGGTGGCTGGACCATGTAAATCTCCTCATCCAGCTGTCCATGGAGGAACGCATTGTTCACATCCATCTGCTCCAGCTCCCAGTCGTGGTGGGCCACAAGACTCAATAGTGCTCGAGCTGTGGTGTATCGCCCGACTGGTGCAAACGTCTCGTCGAAGTCAATGCCTGGGACCTGGGAGAACCCTTTAGCCGTGAGGCGCGCCTTGTACTTGTCGAGTGCACCATTGGGTTTGTACTTACGCCGAAAGACCCAACGAGCGTCGATGGCTTTGCGCCCAGGTGGTAGATCGACAAGCTCATACACCGCATAATCATCAAGGGCGTTGAGCTCAGCACGCATCGCAGCCTCCCACTGCTGTGCGTCAAAGGTTGCACGTGCTTGACGCACAGTGGAAGGCTCAGGAGGTAAGACAGTGGTGGCCGACGTGGCGTGACACTCAGCTACACTACTCAAGACGGCGGCTTCCAAGGCTCGCTCATGCTCCGAACATAGGAGCGCGTAGCCAAGGGTGGAACTAGGGTGGACAACCCGAGTAGCTAAGCCCAACGCGTCCATGCCGGTAGGGTGAACAGGGGGGTGTGCAGTCTGAGAGTGAGGAGGACGTGCTGAGGTGAGGGAAGTGCTAGAACGACGTGGGAGTGCACGAAGGTCCCCCCCCGGACGAAGGGTGAGGCAGGACCAGGACCAGTGGTGACATGCGGAGGCGGGTCAGAAACCCGAACGGGAGAGACTGCAGGTGAAGTGGCAACTAGAGGTGTGCCCGAGCTGGACGAGACAGCGAGAGACGGGGCTGACTGGGGAGAGTCGGTGACTGGAGAGGCAGACTGGGGAGAGTCGGTGACTGGAGAGGAAGGTGCGTCGGAGGAACTGGACGCGGACGATACGTCAGGGGAAGAAGACGTAGAGAAGATAGGGACAGACCCAGACGACGAGGACTGCAATGAGGATGAGAGTTGGGGCGAGGCAACGGGGACTGTCGGAATGGAAGAACCGATATCCCCCCTCAACCGAGACAGGGGCATGAGGGAGGAGGCCGGGGAAAGGCGATCGAGGTCACGAAGGAAGACCGACTCAAAAAGCAAGGCGTCGTGAAACTCGACGACACGCTGGCATACAGGGTCCCTGAAGTGCCATGCTTTGGACTGGGAAGACACCCCGAGAAAGGAGCACAGGCGACCACGAGGGGACAGTTTGCCATCACGGAGATCCTCCGGCAGCCAGACAAAAGCGATACTACCCCAGACCCGAGCTAGGCGAAGGTCAGTCCAACGACCATGCCAGCGCTCAAACGGGGTGACGGTATGGGGAAGGGGACTGTGGGGAATACGGTTCTAGAACCACGTCATGTAGCACATAGCCTCAAAGGCAAAGAGTGGCGGCAAGCCGGACTCAGACAGGAGCGTGCAGACACCGTCGGCAAGCGTCCAGTTCCAACGCTCAGAGACACCGTTTTGCTGGGGTGTGTATGGAGCAGATGTCTCCAGACACACCCCACGAGATTCGAGGAGATGAGCGGTGGGACCAAGAAATTTGCCGCCACGGTCGCTGCGGAAGATGCTCAGCGACCGCTGACAGGCACGTTCAGCCTGGACAAGCCATGACTCTATGACGGAGCAAACTTCGCTTTTTTGACGGAGCGCGAACACCCAGCAAAAGCGAGAAAAGTCATCGGTAAGACATAAGACGTAGCGTCCCACGTCACCAAGGAGGTCATGAGGCAAGGGCCCCATGACATCCGCATGAACACGATCAAGTGGATGGGAAGACTGAGACTCAGAAGGAGAGAAAGGAGACCGATGCATTTTCCCTTGCGCACAGTCAAGACAGTCCGCAGGGCAAGGGGCAGGGAAGGTAGAAGGAGAAAGACCAAGAGCAGGCTGGAGACGCAGCATGCTGTGAACAGCATCGGTGTGAACATGACCAAGGTGACGATGCAAGAGGCGGACAAGGTTAGGGGTGAGGGAGGGAGCAACGTGAGCAAGGGCAGCGCTGACGGCTGGAGCGGAGGGGGCGTGCAAGGGGACATGGTAGAGTTTGCCACAGCGCACACCACGAAGAACAGCACGTTGGGAGGAGCGAAGAGAGACTGTGCCAACACCACGGCTAGCAGTGAAGTCCATACCTTGTTCATCCAGAGAAGGCACAAACAGCAGGCTGAGTTCCAGCGAAGGCACGTACAAAACGTCAGGCAGATATAGTGCGCCACTGGGGCCAACAAAGCGAACCATGCCCACACCCTGAACTGGCAGCAATTGACCAGACCCGGTACGAACAAAGCGAACAGAACCGACGGGGCTTAACGAGATGAACGAGGACCGCACAGACGTCATATGATGAGTAGCCCCGGAGTCAAGGACCCAGAGGCCACTGGACAGGCGCACAGGGGACAGCACACTGGTCGTCGCAACAATGCCAATGGAGGACGGGGACAAGGTACAAAGGGAGAGACAACGAGGAAGAAAGTCAGACTGCCAGCGCTCAATCCACGGGACAGACGCACACAAGGCACCTAGAACATGACCAGGAGGATCCCCACGAAGGACAACGTCAGTCTGACACACAAGACCTCTGGCCAGCGGTGCAACACCCTCACCTCCCTGATCACGAAGGCGAAGGAGCTGGAGGAGGGACTGCTCAAGGTGACGCTCCCGATCACCACGGTCGCCATCCACTGACGCCGGCGGAGCTGGAGTAGATGCGCCGGAGGAAGACGGGAACCACGGTGGAGCGGTGTAGGCAGGGGACGGGGGCCCAGAGTACGCAGGGGCACCGTAAGGAGGTGGCCAGCCCCAAGGGTACGGAACAGGCAGTGGAGGAGAAGGCACGCTGGAGGCGGCGTAAGCTTGAGCCGGAGGCGGGGCGGAGAAGCGCGACGGGCCACCGGAGCCAGAGGGTGAGGATGTGGAGGAGGAGCCGGAGGTGTGAGCCCAGTGAGCGCGCATGGCACGGGCGAGGCGTAGGTCATCCGGAGGAGCCGGGCAAGTACGAGCAGAGTGATCAGTAGAGCCACAGTTCCAGCACACAACGGCGCCCGGAACCCGAGAGGAAGCGGCAGCACCCTTATCCTTGCCCTTGCCCTTGCCCTTCCCTTTGCCCTTGCCACGACCCTCGGAAGCGAGGGCAGCGGTAGGAGAGGAAGAGGAGGCGGTGGAGGCGGGGGAAGATGCAGCAGCGGAGAGGGAGGAGGGTGCAGCAGAGGAGAAGGAGGGTGCTGCTGCAGTGGTGAGCGCAGCAACACCCGTAACTAAAGAGCGATGGAGGCGCTTGTTCTGAAGACTGGTCCACCAGGCAGCAAGGCGCTCGGAGGTGAAGTCCCGGAGAGCCCCTACCCCTAGCGGTGAATCCGGGGGAACGGGCTGTGAGGCAAGTTGCTATAGCTCGTCAGCTTTGACGTCACGAAGAAGGTCAGACAGCTCTGGGATAAGGCCGTTGACCATGGTGAGGACAGCAGAGATCTGGCTAGGTGCTGCTTTGCCAAGATCGTGAAGGAGCTTGAGACCGCGAGACCAATAGGCATCAGCGGTCTCGTCACTACGCATGAGAAGTGTGTTGAAGTGGACTGTGAGGGCGCTCTGAGCGGCCTGGCCAGTGACAGTGGTGTGACGACGCAGCATGGCATATGCACCGACAGGGTCGGCAAGACGCTGGACAGCAGGATGAGCATTGAACGTGCCGACATCATCAATTAGCGACTCAGGAGCGGCAGCGATGAGGGCGTGCACCGCACGGGCAGACTCAGTTGCAAAGGGAGTGAATGGAGCAACAGCTGGGGAGTAATACTCCCACAGCTGCTCCCCTTGAGCCCACGCGCTAAAGCGCACTTCCCAGGAGGTGAATGCGAGCCCAGAGGAGAGGGAAGGTGGTTGTGAGAAGAAGTCATGCTGGCGAGGCGCGGGGGGAGTGGCGGCAGCAGCGGTAGTGCCAGTGGGCGCAACAGCAGAAGTGTTAGAGGAAGAAGAAGAGGTGCCTGCAGGAGGAGAGTGACTGGTTCCAACCGACGCAGCAGGGAGGCGACGCAGCACTATGGCGGCGACCTCATCAGCAAAAGCGGCGCGATTATCCTCAGCAAGCTTAAGGCGGTCCTCAGCCTCCTACTGAGCCTCGCGAGCGAGGGTCAGCTGGCGCTGAAGAGTCGCTATGACTGACTCGTCGTCACCAGGCATGGTGACGACGCGAGGGCTCTGCCGGACAGATTTCGGCAGAGTTTCCCCAGCCCCGGTGGGCGTGGGAAAAATGGGGTTGCCCGAGGCAAAGAGTCAAAATGCTGTAGGTCAGCCCACCTCGAGTCAGACAGGACAAGCCACCGCAGAAAAGGAAGAGGAAAGGTACGCAGGCACAATATGCAGACAAGGGAGTCAAGAGGACGGGCTGCGGAGAAAAGCAAGGAGGGGAGGAACCAGAGCAACAGAGGCAGCAGAAAGAACAGAGACGGTGGAGGTAATGGACACCACCAGAGCAAAGGCTCCAGTGGTGCAGGCAGCAGCGAGAGTAGAGAAGACTACTACAATGGAGATGGTTGCTGTGACGAGGCTGGAGGCGGCAGATGGAGCAGATGAGGCTGCGGTGACGGCGACTGCGGTGGAGGTGCGAATGGAAGCAGCGGTTGCCGCTGTAGCTGATGCAGCTGAGGCTGTTGCAGAGGCTATGGCAGATGCTGCAACAGATGTTTGTGTGCCTATATCAGCAGCCGCTACAGCAATGGGACCAGCGACAACCGCGACTTCTGTGTATGAGTCTGCAGCGCGCCCTGCTGAGGTGGCGGCATGAGCACGCGAGGCTCTAGCGGCGGCGGCGAAGGTGGCTGCGCCTGCCGCTGCTGCGTCAATGATAGCTGAGGTTGTGCGTGTAAGGATACCCACAAGACTAACGACGTCCTGCGGGAACGCTGAGTGCAGCTGGGCAGCAGGAACCTCGGGATCGCCGGACGGCAGAGGGTCCTCCCTAAGAGAATGGGGAGGGGAGACGCTCACCGGACGATGATGTGACGCGCGAGCGGACCGTGTTGAGGCGGGCTCGAACCCCCGGTCGTTGCTCATGCCGCGACGACGTCGTTCACGTCGGTGCGACATTCCCTCGTTGTAGTACTCAACCAACGAGGCCGCATCTGGAACGTCACCGTGCGCCAGTGTGGCAGTTGAGGTGGGTGAAAGACGGGCATCCTTTGAAACTGCTGTTGCAAGTGCGGCAGTTGAGACTACAGCAGCCGTCTTTGGAGAGATGTATGGCTGCTACTGCAGTCGCTTTACTGCTGTTGCTGCTGCTGTCACTTTGCTGCTGCTGCTGCTGCTGTCGCTTTGCTGCTGCTGCTGCTGCTGCAAGTGGATCGACACCTGCTGCTGCTGCTGTTATCGCCTTGCTGCTGCTGTTGCTACTACTGCTGTCGCCTTGCTGCTGCTGCTGCTGTTGTCGCTTTGCTGCTATTGCTGCTGCTGATGTCGCTTTGCTGCTGCCGCTGCTGCTGCTGTCTCTTTGCTGCTGCTGCTGCTGCTGTCACTGCAAGTGGATCGGCACCGGTTACTGATGCAGCTCGGGACGATGACGACTGCTCCCCTTGCTATCGTTTCTTCTATCACTTTGCGGCTGCTACTGCTGCTGCTGTAGCTTTGCTGCTACTGCTATCGGGTGCGTATCTGCGGCAGTGTATGAGGAGAATGCGATGGCTCTTATCGTCGTAGTCGCTGCTTAGAAGGCTGCGACTTAGGGCGTGGTGGTGCTGCTGCTCCAGCTACTGCCGCAGATGGGGCAGTTTGAGATCTACAGCACCCGCGGACAGGAGCAATCTCGCGGGGGTGAATGAAGCGAATACCCACGAGTGTCCGCTCGTAGCTCCTGCTGTTGCCCGCCATAGAATGGGCGAGGGTAGGGAGCTGCCGTAGGATCGAACGTGCTTCTCGTGACTGAAGTGGCGGCGAAAGCGGTGGTGGCGACGAAGATTGGCCGCACACCAGGATCGAGCGCTCGATTCACGAGCTCAATACCTCCTCTCTCCACTGCTCTGATACCAGAGGATAGAGGATCCTGGTAGGAGGAAGAGCGAGGGTCGAGGGACACACGAACCGAGCATGCAAGAGGCAAAGCGCCATGAACGGCGACGGTTTTGCGAAGAAAAAATGCGAGTGTCGGAGTACCAACGAACAGAGGTGTTAAGCGGGCACCAAGCTGCTGTCGAGGTGACGAGCGGGCGAGCAGCAAGCCCACCCTCGCTCTCACCCATGCCGAGCTAGGGTCGAACCTGGACCTGTTCCCCCCATTAATCTGCTGTCAAGAACATGCAAGTCCAGGCCGAGAGAACAACCCGGCCATGATCCCACCTTTCTCAAGCAAAAACCACTAGGAATCCTAATGTCATCAAGAATTTATGTTGTGAGATGTTGTGGTAGGGGGGAACACTCGATCCTGGTGTAGTTAGCCACGAGTACTATGCTAGTAAGCAAGTGAGTGGCAAGCGACGAAACACGCCATGGATCGGGGAAAGTTAGTAGTTGAGACACGAGTTGACGAGTAACAAGTGAGCGAGGTGTTGAGAGCCAGTTGACCGGGCCACCCATGCGAGGCACTCGTCGTGGGGCCCGACCGCCACCCAGGGATCGAACCCAACCCTGGAGCGAGCGAGCTCCAGACGGTTTCTCACACGCTGGCAAAAACCGGGCGTGTGGTCCCGAGGGATCAGCAACCCGGTTCACCACTCTAAGAACGTGCAAGTATTCAACCAACTAACAGGCATGCAATCCTACAAGTTGTATCCCCCATTTTGGCAGGTGAAGTTATTACTAAACTAAGGCTTGTGACAAGGCTGGTGCTGAAGCCACCACTTGGTAGCTTGATGGAGGCACCTCCACTGTGCACTTCATGCTGCACCACAGTCTTGCACCAGGGAGCCTTAGTCCAGTTCAATCACCTGTAGTGGTGAGGTGTGTGCATGAATGGAGACAAGAGGACACTTGCGTGTGTTTGTAACAATAACCAACACTCCCCCATGACCCACAGACGAACAGGCCACACACACACAGAACACAGAACAAGGAGAACATCACAGAATTCACATCAAGCAGCGGCATCACGAGAGCGTAGCAAGCCAACAGCATGCACAGCTGCCTTGAACATTCCACTGCTGAGCGCTTTGGTGAGAAATTCTGCACGCTGTTGACGAGTGTCGACCCAGACAACCTGAACTTCCCCAGTGGCAATGCGCTTGCGTACAAAGTGATGCTCAATGTTGATGTGCTTAGTGCGAGAGTGATGCATGCCATCGTGCTCAGCAATTGCCTTCGCACTCTGGTTGTCACAGCGCAGGGTAATGCAATGAATGGGAACACGCAACTGATGCAACAGGCGGGACAGCCAAACACTCGCACATGTACCTGCACCCAGTGCCACATACTCTGCTGCACTGGAGCTTCTGGCAACACAACCCTGTTTTCCACTTTTCCAGGAGACAGCAGTCCCTCCGACAAGAAAGATGTAACCAGTGCGGCTGCGAGCATCTGTGTCATGTGCCTAGTCGCTGTCTGTGTAGCCGTCAACGACTACTGAGGACTGAGCACGGTAGCAAAGCCCTACGCGTACAGTGGACAACGCGTAGCGGACGACGCGCAGTGTAGCCTCGAGATGCTTCTGTCGAGGCTGCTGGGAGAACTCGGCAAGGAAATTGACCGCGAAGGCCACGTCCGCCCTAGTGGTGGTGGCGAGATACATGAGGGAGCCAACAACACTGAGGTAATCGGTGACGTTGACAGGCTCCCCCAGCTCTATTGAGTCCAGTGACTTCAGCAGACGCTGACCTGCTGGAGTCATCGGTGTGGACACGTTGGGGATGTCTGCAAGCAAAGGGGCAAAACGCTCCCCCAGTGTGCATATGTATGCAGCCTGGTGGACATGCAGAGTGAAACGCTGACGATCACGCTCAAGCTCCATCCCCAAAAAAACCCGTGCAGGACCTAGATCCTTCATCTTCTATACAGACTATAGTAGGTCTTTCACTGACTGGACAGCTGCCGGGCTGGGTGAGGCGATGAGCAGGTCATCAACGTAGACCAACACCGCCACAAACGGCTCTGAGGGGGCGCTCAAGAAGAGCGTTGGATCAACCGTGCTGTGACGGTAACCTCCCCGCTCGAGAGTCGAGGGGATCTCCATGTTCCAACACCGCGGCGACTGCTTGAGCTCATAGAGGGCTTTGCGCAGTCGCCAGACCTTCCTCGTGCCATCGGTGAAGCCCGGGGGTTGTATCGTGTAGATCTCTTCATCGAGCTTCCCGTGCAGGAAGGCGTTGTTGACATCCATCTGCTCCAGTTCCCAGTCGTGCTGGGCGACGAGACTCAAATGTGCTCGAGCAGTGGTATATCTCCCGACCGGTGCAAAGGTCTCATCAAAGTCAACGCCGGGGATCTGGGAGAACCCCTTTGCTGTGAGACGTGCCTTGTACCGGTCGACTGTTCCATCGGGCTTCAACTTATGCCGAAGGACCCATCGGGCGGAGACTGCCTTGCGACCTGCAGGCAGATCCACTAGCTCAAAGACCCCATGGTCTTGGAGGGCTGTGAGCTCCTCCTACACGGCCTTCTCCCAGAGGGCAGCGTCTGCCGCCTCACGAGCCTGCCGGACACTGGTGGGCTCAGGAGGGAGAGTGGGGAGGCCAGCGGCCGCAAAGCATGCGGCAACATAACCGGCGACAGGAGACTCAAGAGCACTGTGGAACTCATGGGCTACAAGAGCATAGCCAACTGCAGAGTTTGGGTGTACAACGCTCACAGACAGGCCCAGTGCATCAAGGCCGGTAGGGTGCATTCAGGGACCAGCTGTGGAGGATGAGGCTCTGGAGCAAGTGACTCATTGAGAGGCAGTGGACGAGCCTGCCAGAAGAGACTCAGCAGGTGCCCTAGAAGAGGAGGGCTGAGAGGACTGAGAGCGAGGAAGAGCACGAAGTCTCCCCCCCCCGAGTATAAGGCTCTGGACAGGGGAGGTGAGCCTGAGGCGGGTTGCCTGCGGTGGTGTCAAGCACCGGAGAAACTGCAGCGCCAGGAGATGAGGTGGGAGTAGAGTAGGCAGTGGACTGTGCGGGAGTGGGCGCTGAGTGTGAGGACTCGGGACTGGCGGTAGACGGCGAAGACACAGGGCTGCCGGCTGAGGGCAGGGGCGACCCGGACTCCGGGGAGGGCACTGAGGCCCCCGACTCAGAAGAGACTAAGTCCTCGTCACTGTCTGTGGGAGTGACAATAGGGGATGCTGTGTGAGAGGGAGAAGTGGACGCACGGAGATCGGAGGCTGGAACAGACCCACCCCCCCCAAGCCGACGAAGCGAGGAGAGAGAAGACGGAGGAGGGACATGGGACAAGTCACGGGGAAAGACATCCTCAAAGAAGAGGGCGTCACGCGACTCGATGACGCAGGAACGGTCGGGGTCCTAGAAGCGCCATGCCTTAGACATGGCAAAGACACCAAGAAACGTGCAGAGGCGAGCACGAGGACTCAGTTTGCCATCACGAAAGTCCTCTGGCAACCAGACAGCAGCCACACAGCCCCAGACACAAGCCAGACGGAGGTCAGCACGGCGACCGTACCAGCGCTCAAAGGGAGTGATGTGACGAGGAAGGGGACCGTGTGGGACACGGTTCCACACCCAGGTCATGTAGCACATGGCCTCGAAGGAGAAGACAGGAGAGAGGGAGGACTCACTGAGGAGAGTACGAACACCATCAGCGAGGGTGCGGTTCGAGCGTTCAGAGACACCATTCTGCTGGGGTGTGTAGGGGGCGGAGGGCTCCATACACACCCCACAAGAGGTGAGAAATCGAGCATTGGGACCCATGAACTCGCCACCACGGTCACAGCGGAAGACTTTGAGCCGGCGACCACAGGCCAGCTCAGCTTGTGGTAGCCAGGACTCAAGTGTGGTACAGACGTCACTCTTTTGCCGAAGGGCAAAAACCCAGCGCATGCGAGAAAAATCGTCTGTGAGACAGAGGACATAACGACCGACACCCCCAAGGGCGTCATGGGCAAGAGGTCCCATGATGTCAGTGTGCAGGAGATCAAGTGGGTGAGACGTGCGAGACTCAGACGTGGAAAATGGGGAGCGGTGCATTTTGCCTTGAGCACAGTCGAGACAGTCAGTGGGACAGGGTACAGAGAACGTGTCGGCATCAAGGCCATGAGCAGGCATGTCCCGAAGCAGACTGTCAATGGCGGCAGTGTGAATGTGACAGAGACGACGATGAAGTAACTGCGCATGTGCAGGAGTGAGGGAACGAGCCACATGAACAAGAGCAGTCGTGGAGGGATGGGATGCAAACGAGGGCACGCGAAACAAGCGGTCACAGCGAGTGCCACGCAGTAAGACACAACCGGTAGTGCGATGCATAACAGAGGCAATACCTCGACTGGATGAGAAGTCCATGCCCTGGTCGTCGAGTGTCGTAACAGACAGCAGATTGAGCTCAAGAGCGGGCACATAGAGAACGTCAGGGAGGAAGAGCTCCCCCCCAGGGCCAACAAAACGGACGACACCGACACCCTGGACGGGGAGAAGGTGGCCAGAGCCAGTGCGTACAAAGTGAACAGAACCAACAGGACCCAGCGACACAAACTTCTGAATGACAGGAAGTCATGTGGTGGGTGGCCCCTGAATCAAGAATCCAGAAGCCACCCGTCACACGGACAGACGTAGGGTCACGACTCACAACGGCAATGGCAGAACGAGGAAAGAGGCGTTGACCACAAGCGGCAAGACAACGAGGGAGACTGTACGACTGCCACTCCTCAATCCACGGGACATCAACTGGGGGACACCCCTGAACATGACCGGGGGGGGTCCACGCAGAGACGAGTCAATAGCACACGCAAGGCCCTCCTCAACCGAACGTACACTCTCACCTCCCTGATCACGGAGGTGACGCTGGTGAACGGCGTGAGAGAGCGCAGAGTCCAGCTGGCGGTTGTCCTCAGGTGGTCCACTGATGAGTGCGGTAGAGGAGGGTAGCTGGGAACCAGGGGTGGAGGAAGCCCATGTTGGAGGTGAGTAGAAGCCAGAGGGAGGCCCGAAGTAGACAGGGCCCACAGACCCCGGGGGCCAACCCCAGGGTGCGGATGGAGGAGGTGAAGGGAGGGAAGTGCTGTAGGCAGCAGCTGTAGACAATGGAAAAGAAGCGTGTGCAGAGCCATGACTGGACCCCGCGGAGGTGGAGGAGCGGGCAGAGCCGCCACCAAACCCTGAAGAGCGTGCCCAGTGAGCACGCATGGCGGAGGCCAGGCGTGCATCATCTGGTGGTGCAGGGCACTTGGGTGTCGCATGACCAGCGGCGCCGCAGTTCCAGCAAGTGACAGTGCTGGAGGAGGAAGAGGGGGATGCGGCGCTATCAGAACCGCGACCTTTGCCACCCTTCCCCTACCCGCCACCGCCACAGCCACCCCCTCGGACTTTACCTTTGCCACCCCCTCCACCACGCCCCCCCCCCCCTTGGGAAGCAAGAGATGTGGCGGTAGTAGCAGAGGTGGAGATGGAGGA